>JAXGFW010000320.1:0-25000 GCA_034376525.1 Nicotiana benthamiana | reverse complement strand
GTGGATGAGGGTTTTGTTTGGGTGGTGGAGGTTAGGGAGCATAAGTCATAGTGCCATAACCCTGTGTGTAGTAAGGGAAGGCTAGAGATAAGTGGGCAGTAGGAGGCTCCTGAACCTGAACCAAAGGCGGGATATATGATGGATTGGCGGGATATATTGGCGCTGGATGCCCGTAAGACCAGGCCTGATGCATTTCAGCCATATGTTGTTTCAATTTATGCATCTCCTCTTTCATAGAGTTCACATCTGTCGCCTCAACTTCTTTCGATGGGTCCACAATACGGATATCAGATTCCTCTCCAGTCATTTTCAGCTTATTTTTTGATCGGGTGTTGTAGGAATGGGTTACCAGAATGCCAAACAACTAACTACCTGCCTGGACTCACACATTTAGACAAATATTCCATTAGCGATTAGGCTTTAATAGATTGGATAATTGCATATTGGCATGGATGCACCTATACAGTTTACCATCTCTATTATGCATTTGCTCGACCGCATGCATCATCCCATCATTTTCTTAGTTCCGACTGTAAACTTGCTCTTTTCTTTTTGTTTTTTCTCTCTTTTCCTTTCTCCCTTTTTCTTTTATTTCCTCCTTTATTTTTCTCATTCTATTCTTTTCTTGTTTTTCTGCTCTTCTCTTTTCTTTTCTCTCTTCTCTTATTTTCATTCTCCTTTTCCTTTCTTTGTTTTCTTTTCTTTTTCTTTTCACTCCGTTACGATCAAATCCTATGGATATTGCCTGTGTATCATGACCCCGCACGAATCAGACCAGGCGTAGTTCGTGAAAATAAGTGCAAAAATAAAGGAACAATTTTTTGGGAATTTTCGAGTTTTTAATTACCACAACATTCTATTACAAATTAAATATCTTGAAAAGGAAAGTAACAGACTCCAGCTAAACTCAAATACAGACTCCAAATATACCAGCATACTTGGACGCAAAAGAAAACAGATGGACAAACAACAAACTTTAAAATGGAAAATACAGACTCGATCTATGAATAGATTAGTGCTTCAAAAATGGGTGCCCGCGGGTCATCATTTGGCCTCGCCGCGGGCTTAGGTGCCAAATCCCTTTCCAGTTGCTCTAACTCATACATGGTCCGCTTAACATAGATCATCACTGTTGAGAAGAAAGTAGTGCGGGTCATGTCTTCACATGCCTGGCATCTCCTAAGAATGGCGTGGGCAATGGTCTCAATCCTGTCTCTTGCTCGACCATTTTCTATAAGCAATCGCCTTATTTGATTATTGCGAGCCTCCAACACATGAGAATCCTGAAGATGCTGATCCTACAGCTGATGTATTTCTACTTCCATTCGGGCCAGTAAATCATAGCAATGTCCAATTTCGGTCTCAAAAGCTTTAGCTTGCTTAGCTGTTTTATCCTCAAGGGTGCGTTCTTCTGTTCTTTTCGCCCATTGTGCCTTGAGCCCTGCAATAGTACTCTTGGATTTTTCCAACTCGTCCTAGCACTCACCGATGTCATTTTTCAACCCCTTTATCAAACGTTCATCCGACCGGCTCCTCGGTTGTTTATCAGCGGCTATTCTCATTTGTTTGATTTGGGCCCTAAGTGCTTCGTTTTCTTGGGCCAGCCTATTCATTTCACCCTGATATGTAGTAACTTGCACAGTGTTCTCAAATTCTATACCTTCAATTTGTTGTTTTAGCTTGCCAATTTCAGTCTGATAACCTTCTTCTTTTGCTAACCAATCCCATTGCTCCTGCGATGACTCGGCAAAATCTTTAAGATGAGGTCTTTTATCCGGCTTCCCACATGACACGTCACCTCTATACCAAGCGTGATACCCAGGGGAAACTTCACCTTTAGCCCTATCCAATACACAAGTGTTCGCCGCCAAATGCTGACATTCACTCCAAATCGGGCAAACTTTTTCTTCAGGGAACTGACTATAATGGCTGATTTCAACAACTTGGGTACTCATATCTTCGTCTTTCGGCACCATTTGATACCTCCCAAGTTGTCTCAAGACCCGATATAGTGCATAGGGCTGGATGCTTTTATGTACCATCAAGAGAAAGTGGGGCCTAGTTGGCGGCATATATACAACTTCATCAACAGGCAACCATCCGAGCGCCCATTGTACTTTATTGGCAGTGAGGGCCCGAAAAAATGATGACCAGGCTGTGACTCCCTCGGGTAGACTAACCTCATTAATTCTTGTGTAGAACTCCTCTATGCAGGTTTTATCAGAGAAACCATGGCTCAGGAACTGGGCACGATGACACGGGTGCTCGGTCATCCACATCTGCAGCAACAAGTTACACCCCTCAAAAAGGTTCCCTCACGCATTACAAATTGTGAGAGCTGGGAAGATATCAGATAATATCATGGGCTTAAGAGTGCTTTTCTCCTGAGTGAGCAAAGTACTGACGACCCCAGCCACCTTTAAGTCAATGTTTCCATCTTTCCTTGGGAACACCAAGAAGCCCAAGAAGGCTATCATGAAATCCACTCATCTATGTTAATCCCATTTTTGATGGTTACCTCTGCTACATAGCTTGTGACTTGGGTTGTTGAACCTCCGACATGACCATATCTATCATATATGAAGCGCGGATGCCAGAACCCTGCTGCCATGTCTGGATTATAGACTATCCTGGGTATTTTTAATGAGTCTAAAAACCGGTGCACAGTGACGGCTCTGGGAGCAACCAAGTATTTGAACCTTAACGGGGCTTCAACATTTCTGATGTACCCGGCTATTTCCTCCAAAGTCAGGGTGAGTTAGAAGTCTGGAAATAGAAGACATTGTGTGCCTAGTCCCAAAAGGTTACCAGTGCTCTGATAATATTACCACGAGGTTTGATATCCAATAAACCCGTAAGCTCTTTCAGATACTTCTTTACTTCATCTTGCCCCTTCCCGCCTAAATCATTCCACCATAGCCGCAACTCTAAAGGGATTTGAGTCATTATTGAAAAAGATTCATTTTGCATCGTGTTCATCCTGCACATTTATTAAGGAGATTAAGCAAAAGCAAAACATTTATTCGACTCAAAACAAATCTAACTATTTTCTGTTTCCCAAATTTAAAATGAAAGACTCGATTTTCGAACACATCCTTTCAGCACTTCGGGGACGAGGATTTCAAGGCTGTGTGAGTCAACCGGTCAAAAATCAAAATTGACCAAAAATGACCATTTTTGCAAAGTCAGCCTTTCGGCGTCCCTTTCGGGAACATTCGGCTATTTATGAAAAAATGGTGTTACCCTAACTTATTTATGACTCTTTTCTTGTTTTCCAAATAAAAATTAAAGACCCGGTATTGTGAACACGACCTTTCAGCGCCTCGGGGAGGAAGATTTAAGACTGCGAAGGTCAAAAAATAAAATATGACAAAAGTGGTCGTTCAGGCAAAGTTAGCCTTCCGATGTTCCATTTTGGAACATTTGGCTATTTTTAACAAAAGCGGCATCATCCAACTTATTTATGACAAAAATTAAAACAAACTATTAAAAATAAAATATTTTCCTTTTTTCATTTTTTTCAAAATTTTGGCAGAGTTTCGACAGTGTTTGGGCATCGATTTTTCCATAACTAAACAATTAATTCTTTACACTGCTATTTCTCTCTTTTCCTCTTTTTCTCAATTTCACAAAATTCCGGATGTTCAAAAGCCGGTCAGCATGCAGGTCCGAGACAAATAAATGCACAGAAAACAAATACGATGCATCAGGATGGTCTTTTCATTTCAGGTTGCTAGTCCTAGACGGACCCAGCCCTTGTGTTGAGTCCCCTAAGTCAAATGCAACATGATGCAAATAAGCATTCCTACTAGGTATCCAGCATGAAGTCACATTATTCTAGGTTCAAAACCAGTGTATGTGTTCTAGACTGTGTACACGAGCGGACAACTCGAGTCGAGGAGGGGGCAACTTACCGGGAACCAAAAGGCCATCCGGCTTCGTAACTTGTCCGGCCTCTTTCTTATTTTAGGGCATGACACTAAAAGAATAGGGAGTCTCAACCAGTAAGCACATCCCTGGAGGTGATAAGAGAAGGATTTTGGCACGGTATATGTACAGTTCAGATAATATCAAAGCGGTAAAGCATTTAGCACATTAAGCATGAAACATGTAAAAAAAAATCAGATAACACCAAATACAACAATTATTCTAAGCTCAAATTCTGAACCCTGAACCAGAGATTCTGGGTTCTTGCTCCCTAGCAGAGTCGCCAGAGCTGTCACACCTCATTTTCACTACACCAACAAGGGCATAGAGGAGTTTTTCCACCTAAAGGACAATCGCAACGGGATTTAGTTATTAATTATTTAGAGTAGCCACTTGGGAGATTAATGGTGTCCTAAGTCACAGGTTTAATCCCGAACTGAGGAAATATATGACTTTTGTATTACAGTCCACGAAACAGAAATCCGAATAAGAAATTCTGTTAACCCGGGAGAAGGTATTAGGTATTCCTGGGTTCCGTGGTTCTAGCACAGTCTCTTAACTGTTGTATTTGATTTTATTAGATTTTAATACATGCTAGCTAATGTGCCTTTTAATCGTAAACCGCTTTTATTATTATTTTAAAAGAATTGCAACGTCGCAAAAATGTATCTCGAACAAGGTCGCAATCAAGACACCCGTGGTTGTTAATACATCTTGACTCCGTTGAGATTTGAACTTGGGTCGCATCAATGTGCACCCGAGTTTAAGAAATTAATTTTATTAAAGTCGTGCTTAAAGAGTCTAGTGTATTATTATTTTGGGGAAAACCATGAAATTCGCTAAACAGCCCTCCCAAATTCTATATAATTTTATATAGCAATTATTGAGGGCCCCGCATTTTGTATTTCTTACTTGGAGAGGCTCATCTCATTTTTATTTTAAAGTCCATCCTAGGGTAAGCTATAATTTTCTATGTCAATTAGGGGTGTTCATCGGGCGGATTGAGCGGCTTTTACTCTTAACGGTTTGGCTTAACGGTTATCGGCTTTTAAATGTATTAATCCGTTAGCCACCCGATAAGATATCGGGCGGATTGGTATCGGGTTAGCTCTTATAGGGCGGTTAATGGGCGGTTTATCGGCCTAACATACATGTTCACTAAATATCTCTTATTCTCCTCGTCTTAGAAATAATGAATTGCCATAAAAAATAATATTTTAGAGGCAATATGATGTAGCTAATGAAACAATCGCCATCAGCATGTAGATTATAAAATAGATAAATTCACTACTAGTTCAGTATCGAGAAAAATAAAACAGAACTTATCTTCTGTTAGAGGCCACACTACATGTGTACTCATAAGCTTCGGATATAACCAAAAAAATCTGTCGCGCAAATTTCCATTCAGCTCCCACAATGAACTTTTAAAAACTGAAGTGCTCTGGTAAATTCTACTCTCTACACTCCTCTTCTATAAATAACTATCGTTCTCCATTTTCCACAAGCAATCATCCAAAATGCACAAATTTATTTCATGGGATGTCGTTCCTCTAGTCATAACCAACCTTTCAATTCTTCTTTTTCCATGACACACATAGAACCATATATGTATTAGACAACTCAATACTATCACTATATATATATATATTTTATATTCTTAACGGGTTAACGGATTAGCCGTTAAGAAAATTGAATAATCCATCCCCAAACCGATAAGCCGTTAATAAAAAAAATTCAATCCGTTCCCCATCCATTAAGCCGTTACCGTTAAGCCGTTAAGCTTCGGTTTGAATCGGTTTTCGGTTTCGGATCGGTTTTGAACACCCCTAATGTCAATTGTCTCTAAGAATCCTAATCGGTTAAGGCTACGAGTTCGAACTACCAAAGGATTGTTAACCAACTTTCTCATTCTGCATTTACCTATTATAGTAAAACAAACTAAAATGAAAACATATTCAACCTAGGTGCGGTGAAACCAAACAAAACTAACAAATTAGAACTATTAAACTAATACATTGAAGATGGAAACAATTATCAAATGCTTTATGAGTTGCTTTTACACAAATGTACGAAGAGGCTAGCAGGATACTAACTACAATCAATCGTGAGCTATGCTACTAATCTAACAGGATATCAAAAAGGTCATACAAATCTGAGAATTATCAGTTTAGACAGTTCATTAGTTAACAGTCCAAGTTACACAAATCAGGTAAAAACTAAACTATTGCATAGAAATCTATCAACCATCCAAGTCGTGAATGCATTTTATTTCAACTTCGAACTCAGAGTTACATTTCGAAGCAGTGTACCTGAAGGTGGGAAACAATAAAGAAAAAGAAGAGAGGTCAGCGGCTGTCAACCGTCGATCAGAAGCAGCCAATAATAAAATCAAGCAGTCTAGGATGTTTAAATCAAGCAGTCTAGAGAAACTTCACTGGTGTAAAGCTCAAATACAACCCACTTAAGTTGGCTCAAATATACTCGAAATGAATCTCTAAACTTTAACAGAAATGGAAACTAGCAGCTAAGAGTGCAAATCAGTAATTAGAAGCTGGAATCAACTTCCAACTTCAATCGAACAGTAAATATTTTGATTTTTTTTAGTTTTTTTTGTTTGTTTTTGGTTTTTTTGAAGAAAACTGACATCTAGAATGAGATTTTGAAATTTTTCTGACTTAGAACTCAAAAGATCAGATTTGATTCTATAGGAGGCTTTCTGGGGGTTTCTTCTTCTTTTTTTTTTTTTTTGCACGAAAAAAGAAAGTCCTTCCATAAGGCAATTATAATGCCATTTTTATGCAACCAAAGTGAGGGATCAAATTTTGGTTTTTCCTTTTAGTCCCTCCCTCATTTTGATTTTTACCCCCTTATTTATTAACTTGTCACATAAGGAAACACTACTATTCTTTACAAATTACTTAGAAACCCCCATCTAGAAGCTCCTAGGGGATTCTACATTATTCTTGTAACTACCAATTACCAATAGTGCCTTTAAATTCATGAGAAACTACCACATGACTCTAACATTGCCCTAATCGCTTGACTATGATTAACTATCAACTAAACCTAATCAACTAACATCTTCAAAGTAAACAATGAATTGAAACAAACCTCAAGGAATGATTCGAGCCCAAGAAAGTTAATCAATTATCAAATTAATTTCCAGTAATGAACTGAACCTAATAAAACCTGCTAATAACAAAACTAAGCTAAGACGACCAAGCAAATGGTAATCCAATTAAGCCATAATCAGACATGGAATCAAAGAAAATCCACAGAATTCATGATGAGAAAAGAAAACTAACCACCCAAACTAAATTGAAATTAGCCTATATGAAACTAAGAACAAATAAGAGAATATTAAACCAATCGAAAAACTCACAAATGGGCTTGGGGTCTGCTAACTCTTGGTTCGGAATTCGGATGGTCCTGTTGTCAATTGACCCCCCAGTGATGGTAGAAATATCATGAGAAATGCGAGGAAAGTCCCATGGCACCGATTTGGTGAAGCTTGATGAAACCCAGGTTCGCCGGAAAAGTTTCAAACCTAAATTTGAGCCATTCCACCTTCATTCGAGACAAACAGTCATGGAGGTTGTGCAGAGGATGGTGTGACGATCCTACAATGTAATTTTGGTACGATTTGGCGTAACTAGTGTCGTGGCCGAAAAAAATTGATCGATTATTTGACGACCTGGGCTGGATTTGAAGGAAATGGACCAGGGAATCGAGACGAGGAGAAGTTGTGGTGTTAATCTGGTGTCCATTGGTACAGGTAGTGTTTGCCGACGGCGGCTCTGTCGGCGGCGTGACATGGGTGATACGAGGAAGACGAAGGCTTTCTGTAGGGTTTTGAGCAATTTCGGATATATTTATTCAATGTTGAAGAATAGTCCATCGCCGTTGGATCAGGGAAATCAAATGGTTGTGATTAAATGGAGATGGGACGACGTCGTTTTGGGCGATAGAGAGTTAGACTGAGTGGGGAGTGGTTTTTTGGGCTGGAATGAGTGGGTTTTGACTGGGTTATGGTTGGGCTGAGTGGCTTCGGCCCAAATTAGAACTTTTATTAAGTCCAACACTTTTTTTTTAATTATTTCCTTTCTTTCTTTTAGTTTTGATTTTGTATTATATATTTTATGATTTTATTAAAACGCAAAAAATTAAAATAGACCTAATATATTTTCAAAGTTAAGCTAATTAATTCCTAAAATTGATTAAAATCTATTTCGTGACAAATTTAACAATTAGCAATTAAAAATGCAAAAGTGGACTCTTTTTATTTTTTTCTTCATATTTTGTTCAAAAACAAGTTAACCCCTAATTAATACTAAAATATGAAATTAAATCCCAAATGCAAATGTTATGCGTATTTTTATATTTTTCATGTGAATTAAAACGCACAAATAAAATGCAAATAATTAACAGAAAATAATACAAAATTCACAAAAGTGTAAAACATTGAAAGAAATCATTTTTTTGGAATTGTGGGAATAATTCATATATAGGGAAAAAATCACGTGCTCACACTTATAATCCCTAAATAATATTTTTCTTGGACTGATGTCAATTACCTTATGACAAATTAAATATACAATACTGGAGGGTGCAACATTGTCGTAACTTATTACTGCGAAGTGTAACATCTCCGTAATGTAATACTGCTCGGTAAAACACTATCGTAACTTAATACTGCGTGACATAATATTGACATAATATTGCGGGGTGTAACAAGTATACCACATCGGTACTTAGTAAGTGCGAAGCCTAACCTTTGTCGGGTAGTGACGAGGAATGTCATGGCCCTACTGGGGTTAAACAAAATAATAAATTTGCAACAGTATGAAATAAACATTATAAATGACTACAACTATGAAGTAAGACAGGTTATTGAAGGCGACAAATAATACACAGAGAATAAGGTAACACGGAAAAAAACTGCTCAATACCAGTAACAACAACGAGGATCTCCCAGGATACCGTCCTATAGTTCATTTCATCAACTGTCCAAAGAATCTCCAGGGATACCGTCCCATAGTCCATCATATGTATATATATCCGAAGGATCTCCCGGGATACTGTTCCGTAGTTCCAACAATCAACGCACGGGGATCTACCGGAATCCGATCCGTAGTCCAAATGTACAGGGGAATCTATCGGGAATCTTACCCATAGTCCCAAAATAAAGAAAAAAAAAGGGGAGCTACCGAAATCCCACATCCGTAGTCCAAATGTAAATACGCAGCCACAACAAAAAGATATTTAGAAGTGGAGTGCAAAAATACAAGGCAGCAGGTAGTTCTAGCCTAACATACTTCATGTAATACAATCAAAGCAACTTAAGCGAATAGGCAATTTAGGTCAACTAAGCATGCTTTTCTAAACTAACACATTCCATATTTGCAAGTAGAATAAAGCAGGTTAAGAAAGGAACTCGGTCTAAATATTTAAAGTAAAATCGAATTTTCAACAGTTAGCTCAAGTACATGCTCGTCACCTCACGTACAAGGTATTTAATTACCAAATATCATGTCCTAAGGGGAAGGTCCCCAACACAAGGTTAGACAAGCCACTTACCTCGAACCGACTCCAAAATCAACTCGAAACCACACGTTTGCCACGACTATCTGACTCCAAATGGACTAAATATATTCAATTCAATTGTATATCATAAATAACATCTCAAGCAACTGATTCTACAATCTAATTCAAAGGTAGGACGCTAAATTAGGTAAAATGACCAAAATGTCTCTCAAGCCAATGTCTCGGAATCGGATGAAATTAATATTTTCAGAATAATCGTACTCTCATGAGTCTAACCATATAAAAATCTCTCAAATCGGATGTCAAAAACCCACTTAAAACTCAATAAATTCGGTCTATAAAGTTTTATCAATTTTTTATTCAAAATCGAAAATTAAAGGAGGAATTCACGCTTAGGTTAGTGGGTTACAAGCAAAAAGGAGTTTAGAATTATTACCCAATTAATGTCTCTAAAAAACACTCGAAATCTTGCTCAAATCCGAGCTCTCAAGCTTGAGTTTTGGTAAAAATGGCTAAACCCTGGTTTTTGAAAGTTTATAACTACCCAAATAATTGTTCAATGCGATCGCAGGAAATCGTCTGGGATGCGAAGGGTAAAATTTAAAGGCTCCCAAAATGGCCTATGCGAACGCATCTAAGGGCATGCGATCGCAGAAGATGAAGAAATATACCTATGCAATCGCAAATAGTGCCACGCGACCGCGAAGAGGAAATTGCGATGAAGTACCAGCTCCAAATTTCTATTATGCCAACACAGAAGGACAATTGCGAATGCGAAGAAGGAAAAGGCTGACTTCCGCGATCGCGAACCAGCTAATGCGATCGCATAGAACAAAATCATCCCCCTCCAAAAGTACTCTATGCGAACGCGTGGAGGATAACGTGATCGCAAAGAAGGAAACAGGTCTGTAACAGCTGAAGCAAAATCTGCAATTTTAAACAACTCCAAAATGCCCCGTTGAGCATCCGAAACACACCCGAGGCACCCGGCACCTCAACCAAATCTACGAACATACCCCATAGCATCATTCAAACTTCTACCAATGCTTACACCACCTATAACAACTTCGGAAACTAGAATTAATCAAGGATTTAAGCCTAAAAACTCCAACTTCCATCAAAATACGGTTTCGATGAAAAACCTACCAAACCACGTCCGAATGACCTGAAATTTTGCACACACATTCCAATTCACATGACGGGACTACTGCAATTTTCATAATTCCTCGACCCTCGGATCAAAATCTCACTATCGGGCCGGAAACTTTAAAATTTCAAACTTTGGCATTTCAAGATTAAATTAGCTACGGACCTCCAAAACATATTTTGAATACGCCAACCCCAAAATCACCTAACGGAGCTAACAAAACCATCGAATTTCCATTTCGAGGCCATCTTTTTCATGACCCTAACCCAGTCGTGATGGAACCCAGCCCTAAAGCTAGGTAAGCCTGACCAACAATCGCTTTGATTTAATATTTAAGTCTCAAAACCGAGGATTTTAACAAAATAATAATCCAGGAATATTAATAGTGTAATATAGATAAATATGAAAAACCGATAACACACCCATAGGATCTAAGGTCACGAGTCTAGAGCATCTAAACTAAAATGGATAATAATAATAATAATAATAATAATAATAATAATAATAATAATAATAATAATAATATCTGAATAATAATATAAAAGTTTGGGAAAGTATATAATAATTATAAACTGGAAAAAAAATGGAGAGCAGCCAGGTCCTGCGAACGTCATGCAGCTACCTCAACGACTCTGGAAATATCTGGAGACTATGAGTGTCAGCTAGGCCTCCGGGGTACCTCAATCTGCACACAAGGTGCAGGGAGTAGGGGTGAGTACTACCGAATTAGTGAATAATAAGCATAGAAAATGTTTGAAAGTAAGAAATCTACGAAGTGCCACAAAGCAAAGCTATAACTAACAGTCCTATAAATTAGCTACGAACTAACTGCAAAATAGTGTCACAATAACAACCAAGTATCAGATAAAGATGCAATGCACATGAATACGCTGCGGCGTGTAGCCCAAGCCAACCATTTTTATTTATCGTCGACGGCGCTCACTGGGGTGTGTACAGACTTCGGAGAGGCTCCATCAGCCCAAGCGCAATATCAATATATAACCGTTGCGGCGTGCATTCCGAGCCATCCTCGGTCCACAGTATGCATATAAGTCACATAGCATATTCAATCTGATTCTTTGCCAGTTTCTAATTTTTTAAGGTGAATAAAATTTAATTAGTCAATTTCAGAAACAAGTGACTTAGCATTTAATGACAATGATTAAGCACAGGAGTGAGATCAATGATTATGCAAATCATGTTATCACACAGATATTCACCCTAGACGGGTACTACAGATCGACATGCGGGCCCAAACATGACATTAAGCCCAATTATCAAAAACACAATGTGCATATCAGACTCCAAATTTTATATTCAGCTCTCCGGATGGACCAAGTCACAATCCCCAATCATTTACAATCCCGTACCTGCCATGGGGTGCGAGTCACGCCCTAACATAGCGTCACGATGTAATAAACCGGGGTTTCAAACCCTCAGGGCATCATCTATACAAATTGCTACCTTTAACCGGTCGAAAACTGGTATGCAATGCCTTTTCCTCTTGAATCTTCCTCTACGCGCGTCAAATCTAGTCAAAACCACAACGAATACATAAATATGGGCTAAAGGAACGTAACCCAATAATCAATACTCAAAAAGTACTCAAATTCACGAAGTTGGTAAAACCCGAGCCCCGGGCCCACTTCTCGAAAAATTTCGAAAATCACATCAACGGATTACGCATCTCTCCATGAGTCCGTACATATAAATTTTCCAAAAACGGAGTTCAGATGGCCTTTCAAATCCCCAAAATTTGTTTCAAAAACTAATCCCTAGTTCTTCACAATTTCAACATATTTTTATGGATATGAGTGTTGATTCTTCAATAAAATGGTGTTTCTAGGTTAAGAGATTTATCTCCAATCAATACCCGTAGAAAACCCTCTCCAAATCGACCAAAAAGCTCCCTTGGCGGAGTAAAAATGGTGGAAATTATGAATAGGTCACGGATGAAGTAACCCTTAAAACATTCTGCCCAGGCATTTTTAACACTAAGCGATCACATCACTACCATTGCGATCGCATAACACAAATTTCCTCCTCCCAGAATTCCTCCTATGCGATCGCATTACAGACCCTGCGATCGCATAGCACAGCCTGCCCTCTCCTATGCGATTGCATGACCTCTCGGTGTTCGCATAGAGTAAATTTTATCAGGGACCCCAGGTCCAAATTACACTACGAGATTGCTTCTCTCTGAGTGCGAACGCACTGAACATTTTCCCACACCTATGCGATCACACAGCTTTTAATGCAATCGCATAGAGCAAATTCATGGCCCCTCCAAGACCTTCTATGCGATCGCAATGATGCCCATGCGATCGCATAGAACAAAAGTTCTCTGCAATTTTTCTGCTGCAATTCTTCAACACAAAAATCTCCGTTAGCCATCAAAAATCACCCAGAGGCCCCCGAGACCTCCACCAAAAGCAAAGATATGCTATATTACATCATTCAAACCTGCTCGAAGCATAAAAACACTATCATAAACATCAAAATCATCAAATTTCTATGGATTCAAGCCTAAGTTAAACTAAAACTTCCGAAACTTGCATTTGATCCAAAACCCGACCCAAAAACCTCCAAATGATATGAAAATTTGCACGTATATCCAAAATCACCTAAGGGTACTACTGTAATTGTCGGAATTCTATTCTGACCCTCGGATCAAAATCTCACCTATCAATCGGACTTCGCCAAAATTCTAACTTAGCCCATTCAAGCCTAATTCTACACAGGACCTTCAAATTCAGTTCCGATTTCGCTCATAAGTCAAAAATCACCATCCAAAACTAGTCGAGTCATCGGAAATCAATTCCGAGCCCTCTAACTCATAAGTCAACGGTCGGTTGACTTTTTCAAACTAACCTTCTTATAAAACGACTAATTGTCATATTTCTAACCGGACTACATTCGAATTACTTCAAATTCTCCAAACACATTTAATGAAACATATAGAAGCATAAAAGGGGGGAAACCGGGCGATAATTCACGGGATGACGGGTCAGGTCGTTACATCCTCCCTAACTTAAACAAACGCTCGTCCTCGAGCGTGCTCAGAGTTGTACTAGGGGACAACCAATATCCGAATGACCTTACTGAACATATACCCGGGGTGATCCCACGTCACCTTAACTCACATATGCCTGATAATTCAACACAGCTAAAATTTCACAGGTCGTCTAGACCATAACCGTAGAGTCACATTGCACCTCAAAAATCATACACAAGACTAGAACTTCATATTTATAAAAAGGTGAAATAGTAAGATAATATTGCCCAGAAAATGCATTTGTAGCAACTTGAAAATGTTCTAAAAAATCTAAAAGAATTTTAACATTCGTCCAATCTTGGGTAGTAAGCTTTTCATCATCATCCTCACCACCTACCTTCGAACTCAGAGTTACATTTCGAAGCAGTGTACCTGAAGGTGGGAAACAATAAAGAAAAAGAAGAGAGGTCAGCGGCTGTCAACCGTCGATCAGAAGCAGCCAATAATAAAATCAAGCAGTCTAGGATGTTTAAATCAAGCAGTCTAGAGAAACTTCACTGGTGTAAAGCTCAAATACAACCCACTTAAGTTGGCTCAAATATACTCGAAATAAATCTCTAAACTTTAACAGAAATGGAAACTAGCAGCTAAGAGTGCAAATCAGTAATTAGAAGCTGGAATCAACTTCCAACTTCAATCGAACAGTAAATATTTTGATTTTTTTTAGTTTTTTTTGTTTGTTTTTGGTTTTTTTGAAGAAAACTGACATCTAGAATGAGATTTTGAAATTTTTCTGACTTAGAACTCAAAAGATCAGATTTGATTCTATAGGAGGCCTTCTGGGGTTTTTATTGTTTTTTTTTTGCTCGAAAAAAGGAAGGCCTTCCACAAAGCAATTGTAATGCCATTTATAGGCAACCAAGGTGAGGGATCATATTTTGGTTTTTCCTTTTAGTCCCTCCCTTATTTTGATTTTTACCCCCTCATTTATTAACTTGTCACATAAGGAAATACTATTATTTTTTACAAATTACTTAGAAACCCCCATCTAGAAGCTCCTAGGGGATTCCACATTATTCTTGTAACTATCAATTACCTATAGTACCCTTAAATTCATGAGAAACTACCACATAACTCTAATATTGCCCTAATCGCTTAACTGTAATTAACTATCAACTAAACGTAATCAATAACATCTTCAAAGTAAACAATGAATTGAAACAAACCTCAAGGAATAATTCGAGCCAAACAAAGTTAATCAATTATCAAATTAATTGCAGTAGTGAACTGAACCCAATAAAACCTGCTAATAACAAAACTAAGCTAAGTTGACCAAGCAAATGGTAATCCAGTTAAGCCATAATCAAACATGGAATCAAAGAAAATCCACAGAATTCATGATGAGAAAAGAGAACTAACCATGCAAACTAAAAAAAATTAATCTATATGAAACTAAAAACAAATAACAAAAAATTAAACCAATCGAAAAACTCATTAATGGGCTTGGGGTCTGCTAATTCTTGGTTCAAAATTCGGACAGTCATGTTGTCAATTGACCTCCGGTGATGGTACAAATATCATGAGGAATGCAACGAAAGTCCCATGGCACCGATTTGGTAAAGTTTGATGAAACCCAGGTTCGCCGGAAAAGTTTCAAACCAAAATTCGAGCCATTCCAGCTACATTCGAGGCAAACGGTCATGGGGGTTGAGTAGAGGATGGTATGACGATCCTACAGTGTAATTTTTGTACGATTTGGCATAACGGTGTCGTGAGAGGAAAAGATTGATCGATTATTTGACGACCTGGGCTGGGATTTGAAGGAAATGGACCACGGAATCGAGATGAGGGAGACGAGGAGAAGTTGTGGTATTAATCTGGTGGCCATTGGTGTAGGTAGTATTTGTCGGCATCGGTGGTGATACGAGGAAGACGAGGGCTGTCTGTAGGGATTTGAGTAATTTCGGGCATTTATTAAATGTTGAAGAATAGTCCATGGCCGTTGGATCAGGGGAATCTAATGGCTGTGATTAAATGGAGATGGGATGACGTTGTTTTAGGCGATAGAGAGTTGGACCGGGTGGGGAATGGTTTTTGGGCTGGAACGAGTGGGTTTGACTAGGTTATGTTTGGGCTGATTGGCTTTGGCCCAAATTAGAACTTTTATTTAGACCAACACTTTTCTCTTTTTAAAAAAAAAATTATTTCCTTTCTTTATTTTTGTTTTGATTTTGTATTATATATTTTCTGATTTTATTAAAATGCAAAAAATTAAAATAAAGACCTAATATATTTTCAAAGTTAAGCTAATTAATTCCTAAAATTGTTTAAAATCTATTTTGTGACAAATTCAACAATTAGCAATTAAAAATGCAGAAGTGGACTATTTTTATTTTTTTCATATTTTGTTCTAAAAAAATTTAACTCCTAATTAATACTAAAATATGAAATTAAATCCTTAATGCAAATGTCATGCGTATTTTTTATATTTTTCATGTGAATTAAAACGCATAAATAAAATGCAAACAATTAATAAAAAATAATACAAAATTCACAAAAGTGTAAAACAATGAAAGAAGTCATTTTGTTTGAAATTTTGGGAATAATTCATATATACGGAAAAAATCATGTGCTCACAGATTTACTTCTTTGCTCGAAAACATAAAAAGTTTTCGGGCAAAGATAAGTAAACAAATACGAGCGATTTTTGCCTTGTTTGAAGATTCCGTGTGAAGCATTTTTGAAAAAGTTGACCGCACCCTGCTTCAGAGATTGCCTATATATCCTGGTCTAAACAGGAATCAGGTCAGTGTAGTTCGGGAGTGTCTTGTAGCTGGGACTACCAGGAGCTATGATTTCACTGTAATTGTTGCTGCTACTGCTTGCTGACCTCCCTTATTACACCGTGTCAAAAATAAAAGAAGTTAGCCTAAGCTATGAACTATGAATTTCAAAGGTCCTATATGAATTCTTCAGACTTGCTCTTTGTACTTCCTTGTTGTCTTGTGTTCTCTTGATAAAATCCATTGTTGTCACTTCCACTTTGCAAACTGAGATGTTGTTCCTTTTCTTCAACTTGATGAACTTGAATGTATTCCTCTGTTATATAGGTGGGCTCCCAACTTCACAAAAATAAACAAAAGAAAGAAAATTTTTCGCCCCAATTTCGAAAATTGGGTGTTTGTTACCATATACAAAACTTAAAATATAAAGGCTGAAATGTAACTTCAAAACTTAAATTTTAAAGAGTAGAATGTATTCATCTGTTATATGGGTGGGCTCCTAACTTCAAAATAAATTTTAAAGATTGAAATGCATTCCTCTATTATATGGGCGGTCTCCCAACTTCAAAACTTGAAAATGTAGAGACTGAAATGATTTAACATTTAAAATTTAAAGACTGAAATGTATTCATCGATTATATGGGCGGGCTCCCAATTTCAAAACTTAAAAATGTAAAGAGTGAAATGTTTCAAAATTTAAAATCTAAAGACTGAAACCTCTGTTATATGGGCGGGCTCCCAAATTTAAAACTTAAAATTAAAAAACTGAAATATAACTTCAAAACTCAAAATTTAAAGACGAAAATGTATTCCTCTGTTATGTGGGCGGGCTCCCAACCTCAAAACTTAAAATGTAAAGACTAAAATATAATTTCAAAACTTAAAATTTAAAGACTGAAATGTATTTCTCTGTTATATGGGCGGGCTCCAACTTCAGAACTTGAAAATATAAAGACTGAAGTTTTCAAAACTTAAAATTTGATTGAAATGTATTCTTCTATTATACGGGCGGGCTCCCAACTTCAAAACTTAAAATTTAAAGACTGAAATGTATTCCTTTGTTATATGGGCGGGCTCCCAACTTCAAAACTTGAAATTTAAAGACTGAAATATATTCCTCTGTTATATGGGTGGGCTCCCAACTTCAAAACTTGAAAATTAAAGACTGAAATATAACTTCAAAATTTAATAGACGCAAATGTATTCATCTGTTATATGGGCGGGCTCCCAACTTCAAAACTTGAATTTTGTCCTAAACATGCAAACATTGATACCACCTTACCTTTTCCTATGTTATTCCTCATTATCTTGTATTTTAACCATACCAACCTTGCGGTCAAACCTGATTACTGCTTGTTTTTCCCTCATGGAGAATTCCTCCCGAACAACCAAATTTTATGTCCCTGTTTTAATCAAAGAAAATTTTGTTAGTTTGCAATGGTGGTTAGTCGATGGCATTCTTGCTAAAAAATCCTTCCCCCGCATTGCTTTGTGTAGACTGACTTCCTGGAACTGACCCTATACCGCTTGACTTTCTGACCGACTTTTAAATTCCCCAACCTCTAACAACCCGAATGTTTTGTACCCATGCTGTTGTTTCACCTTTCTGCCACTTTCGTTTGAACCCTTGCATTTCCCACGACCTTTCCTAATTATTCCACCGATGAAACTTCTGGCGACTTCCCATATTCCCCTTTACGTCATGTTGATGTTGACACGCTCTAACCACATTATGCTTTACCAATTTCGGAAGCTGGTAGTGAGCTTTAAAATACTTTTCACTTGCACTGAATAAAACTAGCATTGAAACATCTTAGACCTATAAAACCCCCCCCCCAAAAGAAAATGAAATGCAATGATTTTATGAGTTAAGGATAAGAAGAATCCAAAACCAGATAATTTCCAAAAAGAGAAGGAAAAGAAACTTATCTGACTGGAACAACTGGCACCAATGGTCATGACATGCATTTTGGACTAATCGGCCCAATCTGTCCAACTAACCAGCTTTCGGTTGTCTTACTTTATTGCCCCAGAATTTCCATCACTTGATTACTTCACCCAAACATTAACCTTATTTATCATGCGGTGCCTCGAAACAGTTTTTCACCAACAGGCCTTTCTCAGTTAGCCATTCCTCAACTCACTTTCGCCTCAAGGTGCCCGTGAGGGTTTTCACCACGAAGACTCTCTTATTTTATTTTTCTCTCAACTCATGTCGCCTTACAGTGCTCGTGAAGGTTTTCACCAATAAGACTCTCTGATTTTCTTTTCTCTCAACTTCATCACCTTGTGATACCTGTGAGGGTATCTCTCATCAGCTTTAAACGCCTTGCGGAACCCGTGAAGATTTTCATTATAAAGGCTCTTTCATTCTCATTTCCTTGTTTGGACCGGAGTGTTGCCCCTGACATGAAATACCATCATCTGCTTGACTTGACATTTCTTAAATTCTGATCGGAAGGTCTTCCTTAGAGCTGTAATGTAGGATTTTGGATAGGGTTATAAAGAAAGGGTATAAAGACTCAAAACAATTCAATATGGGGGTTAAAAACTACAACTTTCGGAATAAGATTTTTCACAACAACCACAACTTCTGCCCTAGTTTCTTGCTTGGGAATTTTTGAAATATTATTTCGATGAGACTGAACCTCAGAGAGAGGCTACCTACGTACCCTTTCGGGATCAAGTCAAACGTAGTTCACATCATAGAAACTACGTTGTTGTGATTTTCTTTCTCTTCTTTTCCTTTGCTTTTCTTTCTTTTTCCTTCTTCATTTTTCCTTTCTTTTCTTTTCTTTCTTTTTTTCATTTCTTTCCTTTTCTTTCTTTTTTTTCTTTTCTTTCCCTTTATTTTATTTCTTCTCTTTCCTTTTCTTTTCTTTTCTCTTTTCCTTTTCTTCTCTTTTCTTTTCATTTACTTATTTTCGGCACTTGCGTTTCGTAATTGTGCCATCGATTCCGAAAGAAGGGTGTGAAAGAAAATAAATAGGCTCAAAGGGAATGATAAGGGATAAAAGTATTTGGATAACAGAACAAAACGCCTTCGTTATTTCAATCTTTAAAATATGCCAAGTACAAACAAGCACATTCATAATAAAGAATCATACATAGTATCTTTTGACTACATCGAAATTGATGGCCATTTACACACATTTTCCTTCTACATATGTCAGATATAATGCACCATTAGACAAAACTTTGGTTACAACAAATGGCCTCTGCCAGTTTGGGGCGAACATTCCTTTTGCTTCAGCCCAATGAGGCAAAATACATCTCAGCACTAAGTGTCCGACTTCAAACTTCTTCGGACGCACTTTCCTGTTGTGCGCTCTTGCCATTATTTGCTGGTACAACTAACCATGACACACTAATGCCAATCTCTTCTTGTCAATCAAACTCGACTGCTCAAGGCGGCTTTTCACCCATTCATCATCATCGATCTCAGTCTCCACAATGATTCGCAGCGATGAGATTTCCACCTCTGCGGATATTACTCCCTCGGTGCCATACACCAATGAATAAGTAGTCGCCCCCACTTAAGTACAAACAGTGGTGCAATATCCAACAATGCAAAAGGCAACTTTTCATGCCACTGTCTCGAACCTTCCACCATCTTCCGCAATATTTTCTTTATATTCTTGTTAGCTGTCTCAACCGCACCACTGGCCTTAGGGCGGTACGGAGTAGAGTGACGATGGGTAATCTTGAACTGCTCACATGTTTCCTTCATCAAATGACTATTGAGATTTGCTCCATTGTCTATAATGATCACTTTTGGTATCCCAAACCGACAGATAATGTTCGAATGCACAAAGTCCACCACAACTTTCTTGGTTACAGACTTGAATGATTTAGCCTCTACCCACTTGGTAAAATAGTCTATAGCTACCAAAATGAACATGTGCCCATTTGACGCTGCTGGCTCGACTGGCCCAATAACATTCATGCCCCATGCAACAAAAGGCCATGGTGCAGACATTGTATGTAGTTCTGACGGTAGAGAATGAATCAAGTCTCCAAGCACTTGGCACTGATGACATTTATGTACGAAACTGATACAATCTCGCTCCATAGTAAGCCAATAATAACCTGCCCGTAGGATATTCTTTGCCAAAACATATCCGCTCATATGTGCTCCATAGACTCCCGAATGTACCTCAGTCATGATAGATGTGGCCTGCCTTGCAAATGCTTGCATGAGATTTGTCAACGGTTCAAGTCTATATACTTCAGGCACATTCCAAGGATTCATAATGAGGTTGCCGATGCCTTAGCTACTTTGGCGTCAATGTTATATCATCCGGATAAGGCTTACGTGGACCCATTACAGATTCAGGTCCGTGATCAGCATGCTTATTATAATATGGTAGAAGAGGAATTTGACAGCGAGCTGTGGTTTCACGACATCACGGAATATATCAAAATGGGGGTATACCTGGTAATTCCACCGGTGATCAGAAAAGAATGATTCGCCGATTGGCAAGCGGGTTTTTCCTTAGTGGAGGAGTGTTATATAAAAGAACCCCAGATCTCGAACTGCTGAGGTGCATGGACCGGTACGGTATAAGCTTCAAGTCTCGTGTTTCCCATTCTCCTTGAATTTGGTGTACCAGTAAGTCTGAGTCACCCATGACCAAGACTTCCCGGACACCCATATCTACAGCTAATCTCAGTCCCAAGATACATGCCTCATATTCCGCCATGTTGTTCGTACAATAGAAACGAAGTTGGGCTGTAACAGGGTAGTGCAGACCTATTTCAGAAATAAGTACCGCTCCTATTCCCACGCCTTTCATATTTGCAGCCCCATCAAAGAATAGCTTCTATCCCGACTTCTCAACTTGTTCCAACTCATCAGTGTGCATCACCTCTTCATCAGGGAAATAAGTTTTCAGAGGTTCATTATCTTCATCGACTTGATTCTCAGCCAAGTGGTCAGCCAATACCTGTGCTTTCATCGCAGTTCGTGTCACATAGATAATGTTGAATTCCGTAAGCAAATCTGCCACTTTGCAAGCCTCCCTGTGGGCATAGGCTTCTGAAAAATATACTTCAATGGTAAGTAGTGTAGGACGACAAATAATGTTTCAACTTTTGTGCCACGCAAGTTATGGCGCAATACGTCCTCTTCAGATGGGTATACTTGACCTCGTAAGATGTGAACTTCTTGCTCAGATAATAAATAACCTGCTCCTTTCTACCAGTAACATCATGCTGAACCAGTACACAGCCAAATGAATTATCTAAAATCGTCAGATATAGAATCAAAGGCCTCCCCGGTTCTGGGGAGACCAACACGGGTGGGCTCGAGAAATATACCTTTATCTTATCAAAATCCTCCTAACGTTCATCAGTCCATTTGACCGCAGCATCTTTATTTAACAATTTGAAAATCGGCTCACAAGTTGTTGTGAGCTGAGCAATGAACCTAGTGATGTAATTCAATCTTCCCAACAAACTCATCACCTCAGTTTTGCTTCTTGGAGGCGACAATTCCTTAATAGCTTTGATCTTTGACGGGTCTAGTTCAATACCCTGACGGCTGACTATAAATCCCTACAACTTCCCAGGTGGCACTCCAAAAGCCCATTTTGCAGGATTGAGCTTAAGATTATACATGCGAAGCCTTTGAAAAAACTTCCTCAAATCCTGACATGGTCAGACTGCTTTCTAGACTTCACGATCACATCATCCACGTACACCTCGATTTCTTTGTGCATCATATCATGGAATATTGTTGTTATTGCCCTCATATAAGTTTTCCCGGCATTTTTTAAACCAAACGGCATGACCCGATAATAGTACGTTGTCCACGGCGTGATGAATGCCGTCTTTTCTGCTTCTTCCTCATCCATTAGAATCTGATGATAACCCGTGTAACAATCCACAAAAGAACCAATCTCATGTTTGGCACAATTATCAATCAATATGTGGATGTTCGGCAATGGAAAATTGTCTTTTGGACTTGCCTTGTTAAGATCACGATAATCGACACACACCCTGGTATTGCCATCTTTCTTCGGCACAGGTACAACAATACCTAACCAGGTGGGATACTGCATAACCCGAATGACCTTTGCATTGAACTGCTTGGTAATCTCTTCTTTGAAATTTACATTATGTCCGTTTTAAACTTTCTCAGCTTCTGCTTGACAGGAGGGAGCGTCGGATTAGTGGGCAATTTGTGAACCACTAAGTCGGTACTTAGACCCAGCATATCATCATACGACCATGAACAAATATTCTTGTACACGAATAATGCTTTGATTATCTCATCCCTGAGTTGTGGCTCCAGATGAACACTTATTTTAGTTTCAAGAACATTGTCTTGGTCCCCTAGATTAACTGCTTCTGCGTCATTTAGGTTTGGTTTGGGTTTTTCTTCAAAGTGACTTAATTCTTTACTAATTTCCTCATAGGCCTCTTCATCATCACATTCCACCTCATCATCACACTCGATTTCTTGTATTATTATTTCTGAGTTAGATTTGCTTTTAAAACTGGGCCAAAGATTCCTCATGTATGTCATGTCATTGATATCAGCGTAAAAATAATTATACAGATAAGAAAAGAAAAATGTAAACAAAATTAGGAATGAAGAAAGACAAAAAATTGCATTTCATGAATATAAAGATAACAGGGTTTTAACTCATCCAAACGGACAGAACATAGGAAATGAATTACAAACCTTGGAATAATCCAGGTGAACAAAAGGAAAAGAAAATCCACTACCACGACTCCCTCCGAGTTGGAAGAGAAGTAGCTTCCCAATTGTTGACATTAGCACGTGGCCCGATGTACTGTATATCTACTTTGCTCGACCCTTCCCAGGCCTCAACCATGTTCACTTTAGCAAATACCCTCTCAAACACCTTATCCAAGCTCCCCAATGGACCAATCAGTGGACCCGATACCTTTGCCAATAACTGCTTTCTTACACCCGGCCTGACGAAGGACCTTGAGAGGCGTGGAATTAGTTTGGGAAGAACCCAAGCTTTCTTTTTCAATTTACGAGCCCTTCTAACATCTGCCACTATTGGATTGAACCCCAAACCCAAAGGTGTCATGATCTCTTGGGCAAATAAACAGGTTGAACAATACCCTGGAGATCAGCCCCCAGACCTTTTCCTGGCACGAACCTATTACTCAGCATCTTCAAAACTACCATGACGGTTGCATCTGCTATTCTGGGGAGTGGAATACTTTTACCCTCTTGCACCATACCCACTAGGACTGTATCAAAAACCTAATAAACCCATGGCCCCTTATCCTCCTCAGTATCTATGAAAGGCACGATGGCATCACTTACAGCGCATGTGTTGTCTTCCCTATGTACCACGACCTCTTGTCTATCCCACTCAAACTTGAACATTTGATGCAATGTAGAAATCACCGCTTTGGCAGCATAGATCCATGGTCACCCCAACAGCAAAATATAGGAAATTGTTGCATCCACTACTTGAAATTCCAAGGTAAACTCGACCGGACCAATTGTCAATTCAAGTATGACATCCCCCACTATGTCCGTAGCACCACCGTTAAACCCTCGAATGTAGACGCTATTCTTATAAACTCTGTCATCATCAACCTTCAGCTTGTTCAATGTGGACAAAGGACAAATATTGGCATTGGATCCATTATCAATCAACACCCGAGTGACTAAAGATTCTTCATATTTCACTGTCAAGTAGAGAGCTCTGTTATGTTCCGTATCCTCCACGAGCAATTCATCGTCAGAAAATGTCACCCTGTTCACTTCAAAGATTTTTTTCGCAATTTTCTCCAAATGATTGACCAAAATTTTATCAGGGACATAAGCTTCATTCAATATCTTCATTAAAGCGCGGTGATGTTCATCTGAATGTATAAGTAGTGAAAGAAATGAGATTTGGGCTGGCGTTTTCCTTAATTGCTCAACATTGAAATAGCCTTGTACTTTCATCTTTTCAAGAACTCCTCCGCCTCTTCCTCCGTCATAGCCTTCTTGACTAGTACTGGACCGTCTTTAGCAACCCTGGCCTTTCTCAACTCTTCGGGGGAAAAACACATATCCGAGCGAGTTAACTCTTGTGCCTCACAAACATCTTCTTTGATTTCCTTTCCTTTTTAAGTCATAACTACTTGTTCATACTTCCATGGCACAGCTTTGCCATTAATCACGGGTAACTGTACTACCGGCTTTATGACAACCGGTACTATGTAGGCCCCCTTCAAAACTACCACGGGCTTAGTTGGTATCCCTAGTACCACTAACTTGAGTGGCTCTGCCTCTTTGCCACAATAGACGACCCTTTTCCAACCACCATAACTGGCTTGTCATCTATCCCTTTTGACTGAACCGTTGGTTTCACACTAGTTGCCTTTTCGTTCACCTTGTCTTCACTAGAACGGATCATCATGACCGTTTGTGAGGGTTTCTACAGCTCCCCTCCCTTGTGCACTAGCTCGATCATGTAGGTCTTGTGATGAGCTGGCAACGGATTTTGATTAATGTTTGGCGCCTCCGGGGCCTGAACTTCAATACGGTGACTATCAATAAGCTCCTGCAACGCATTTTTCAACTTCCAGCCTTTCTCGGTATCATGCCCTAGCATCCATAAACAA
>JAXGFW010000319.1:0-25000 GCA_034376525.1 Nicotiana benthamiana | reverse complement strand
AGAATACTTCGGTGTGTTCTTTCTTATTTATCGCACTTATTTATTTCCTGCAAATTTTAAATTTCGCACGTTTACGCTAATTTTTATTATAACGCTATTCACCCCCCCCCCTCTAGCGTTAAGCGTATTATCTAACAATTGGTATCAGAGCCCAACTCTCTGAAGACTTAACCGTTTGAGAGAAATATCCATGGCTTCTACTCGTGATTCTTTTGCAGGAATAGGTGAAGGTCACTTTAACTTGTTGCCGCCAATATTTGATGGAAGCAATTACATATATTGGAAAGATCGGATGAGAATTTTCATCACAGCCAACAACTTTTATCTATGGCAAATCATCAAGCATGGTGAACAGATGACGACAAAAGTTGGGAAAGCCAAGGTAAGTGAATACAACACTAAGGCAATAAATATGTTGTATATCGGCTTGAATCAGGAAGATTATCAGAAAATTTCCCACTACAAATCTGCCAAAGAAATGTGGGATAAGCTTGAGGAAATGTATGAAAGCACACCTCAAAAAGCGGACAGCTCATGTGGTGAATCGACTGGCCGATGTCTCATGGCAAACGAAGAAGAAGAGGTAAGTACGTCTAACTCTCACTCACTTGAAGAAATGCAAAATGCTTATAATAAATTATATCGTGAGTTTGTTAATGCTTCCAAGACCATTAAAGATTTGCAGAAAACTCTTTCATTGCAAGAAACAGATTTTCAAAAACAACTCTCATTGAAAGAAAAGGATTTGGAAAAACTGATTTTAGAAAATGAGAAGTTGAAAGAGGAAAACAATTTTTTCGGAAAGAGAAGCGCTGACAAGCCCGAAAGTTCTATTAAAAATTGTACTTCTTGCATGCATCTCAAAAATGAGGTAGATAGACTTAAGGGCACCTTAGATAAGTTTAATTCTTCTCACAAAAATTTGAATGAGGTTCTTGTTAATTTGAAGTCAACCAAGCATGGCATAGGTTTTAAGAATGAGCCTAAAGAAAAGGTTGATGCGAAACCACAACCACCTAAGGCTCAACCTAGGATTAATAAAACAAATGCTCGTCCTAGAAATAACAACCCTAGAACCAATATGCATGCTAGACCAAATGTTGAACACTTTAGGATACCTAGAAACGACTTTCCACCTAGAAATAACTACCCTAGAAATGATGCATATTCTAGGCCAAACACTAGAAGGAATTTTGAACCTTTTAGAACACCTAGAAATGACTTCCAACCTAGAAATAATTATTCTAGAAATGTTGTATATCCTACAACAAATAGTAGGAGAAATGATTTTTATGAAATGCGCAATAGTCATAGTGTCGAAAATAGAGTAAACAATTTTCGTCCGTCCAATTACTATGAACCTAGAAGGATGCATAATCCTAACGTGACCTGTCATTATTGTAGACGAATTGGTCATATTGCTCCTGCTTGTTTTACACGACATAGACATATCACTCAATTGCATCACTATGATATGCCTAACCCCCAAGGACCCAAAATGGCATGGGTACCAAAAGATCATTAATCTCATTTGCAGGTGTGCTTGAAGGCTACAATATTGTAGTAGATGCACCAAGCACAATACCTTATCGCATCAAGGGGGAATTTCGGTTAGTTATCCTTTTTGACAAAAAACCGAATTGATAATATATGCAAGCAACCGATATTAACATATGTGTTGTTAATTTGGCCTTATATTATTAAAAAAAATTTGATGTGCTTAATCATAATAGTTGATACGTGTTGAGACATCCTTGTTAATAATTAATATTAATTATCCTTGATGCATATGTTGAAAATTCGTTGTTAAACAACAATTGGTATATTAGCCTGCTTCTAATAAAAACATTTCATTTATGATTTGATAACTGTTATTTGTGGTTTAAATAAATGTTAGTATATACCAGAAAAATAAATTATTTCCTTTGGTGTGTATTAACTGTTAGCATATTTTTGTCAAAAAAAATTTTCACTCATGTTTTTGATAAATGCTATTTTTGGTTTGAAAAAAAAAATAATTGATATATTCCTGAAAGAAATGATTCATGCTTTTACAGTTGATAGAAGTATTTCTGTTAAAAATCGACTCTTGATGAATGTATCTATTTGGTCTGAATAATGGTTGGTATATTCGACCTTTGATTGACTTGTTATATATTAATGTTTGATATGTTTTTTCTAAAAATAACCTTTTGTATCACTGTTAATAAAATAACATTTGATACATTTGTTATGTTTGCCAACAAATGATTTTATCACTATTTTATAACAATTGGTATATCTATGGTTTGTTGGTATGTTTTGATAAAATTCCAGCAATCTTCATAGTGCATACTCCTCGATGTCTTTCCTATCTCATTTTGACTTTTTGGAAATGTCGAAAAAGAGAGAGTGTTTAGGCGATATGCTTCAAGTAAGGGGGAATGTCCTTACATTCTAGTTTGCCTTATTTGAGGGGGAACTTCTCATTAAGGAGGAATAGATTGCATGAATTTTATCTTGATGACATTATTGTTGTACTTCAAAACAACCTTCCATATTGGTAATATCATTCTTCAAAATTATGTTGACAACTTTTATGCTATTAATATTTTACATTCCAAAACATGTTGAAAATAATATTGTATTATTTTTGAGCAACTAATGAGTTTTATGCAAGGAGTCTCTAAAATTTCATTTGAGATGTCCATGATGGACAAGCGAAATTTCCTCTCGGAGCTGCAAGTTAAGCAAATGAAAGTGGGAACTTTCACTTGTCAAACTAATTATTGCAAGAAATTGCTGAATCAATATTGAAAAGAGCAACACCAAAGCAATGATCACCTCAATGAATTTATAAGACCATCGTGCCAGAAAAGTGAAAGGTAAGAAGAGCAATACCAAGAACTACAGAGGTATGATCGTCCTTACTTTACCTTATTGCCAGTAGACTTGATATAATATTTAGCGTTTATTGATGTGCTAAATATAAATCATGTCCAAATGAAGTGTCTAATGCGGGTAAGCGTTGATCTAAATGCATACTTTTTAGGTTGCTTTTATATATTGAATAGTACTGACTTGAGCGTCGGAGACGTGTATTTCCTTTTGCAGGTATCACCCTAAAGGTAGGGGGAATTATAAAGATATGGCACAGAACAATCGATTGTTACAGCAAATAATCGATTATTTTACTGTGCAGAAAATCGATTAGCAAGTATCACTAATCGATTATTTATGGTTTATGCTTATTATGCAGTTTTGTTTAATAATCGATTTTTAACTGTTTAATCGATTACCGTCTCAGCCATTCAGTACTGCTTTTCTAAAACAATTGATTGTTTCATATATATAATCGATTATTTTCCGAGTCAGAAAATCACCGTGCACGCTGTGTCACAACAATCGATTACCATAATTTGACAATCGATTATTTCATGTTAGTAATTCAAAAATTTGTTACCGTTTGGTCCTGCAATCGATTTGTGTCAGTTCCGAGATTCAGTCAAATCTTCATAACAATCGATTATTTCATTCCAATAATCGATTGTCTAACGGTCAGTACAATTTATTTTTACCGTTTCTGACTGTTTTGGCTCATAAATTTCTGCAGATTTTTATCATAAATGAAATGCCATCTTCCCATTATAAATAGGCATCATATGTCTTCATTTTTATTCACTCAAGCATAAATTTTAGCTCTCAAACTATCAAAACTCTCTTAAGTTTCTTGCAAAGCTCACTACTTCCTATTAAAAATGTCGGGCCGTCACTCTAAACATTCCCGTTCAGCTAGGCATGGTGCATCCTCCTCTGCTGCCCCACCTCCTCCAAATTACCCTTATCAAGATGGGTCCATTTTACAATTTAATTCTGACACCGAGCTTACTCGGTTTTTAACAAAATTTGAAAAGCGCGACATTTTTCCTCCCCGCTTTTCAACAAGCAAGTATCTTGAATCATACGCCCCTGCTGCCAACATGCTTAAAGAATGCCAACTTCTTGACTTCTTATTTCTTACCTACCCTTACATTAATCCTCCATTAATTCAAGCGTTTTATTCAAACCTTCATGAGGATAATGATGGTGAGCTTGTGACAAATATTAATGGTGTTCAAATTCTTTTATCCGATGAAAACCTTCATTCCATTGCCCGTCTTCCTCGAAGTGGCGAAAACATTACTCGCTACATTAGAGAGGCCGACGCCTTATTTGATGAGAAAGCTCTCCTAAACCAAATAGGTATTACATCTTATGATCCTAATCTATCCACTCGGCGTCCTACTATCACGGGAATGCTCCCCGAGTATCGTTTGATTTTCTATTTCATCACCCGAGTCCTCAAACCTCGGAAGCATAATCACACCACTCTTTCCCAAGAAGACGCTAAGCTCATGCATGCAATTATAACCGGATCTCACATCAATTGGTGTAAGTTCGTCAAGATTCACATGCGTGACGCCATCGGAGATGATAGACCTCTTCCCTATGCCCTCCTTATTATGAATTTTCTTGAAACTTCCGGATTCAACATTTCCATCGGTCCTCTCAAAAAGAGCACCAAGAAGTGGGAAATTTCAGAATCCTCCTTTCCCCATGACGGCGATCATGTAGCTCCTGCTCCTCTTCCAACTCGTCGGTCGCGTCAGCCTCAAGAACCTTCTCTTCAATCCATTTTCGACCAAATTGCTTCATTGACCACCTCTGTCGGGCAATTGACACATGAGATCCATGGATATTTTGACCATGTTCATTATCCATATGCCGGTCTTGTTCCCTATGAAGCAGTGCCGGATGATGAGGCGGGAAATGATGATGAATAATTTCTTTATTTGTTTTTCTATTGTTCTATGTTCCCGTTATGTAACCGTTTTTTTTTAATAAATAAACAAGTTTTTTATTAATCTATATTTTTTTGCTAATGGCAAAAGGGGGAAGATAACGGGTATGCACTCTCAATATTTATTAGCTTAAATTGAGGAGGAATTTATATATTGAGGGGGAACTAATTGCATACTTGTTGCATATCTTTACTTGTCTTGAATCGTCATTATGAATTGCTTAATATGCATATCCCGCTTAAAGTTTGCCATTATCCAAAAGGGGGAAATTGTTGGAAACACGTTCTCAAGACATTATACTAAACGTGTGTTTATATGTGTAGGTTTTGATGAATGACAAACGATGCGCAAATTGATATATGACGAAGTTCAAGTACAAGCGCACAATTGATATACAACGAGATTCAAGCTCAAGACCAAGTTTCATAGTTTTACATGAGTCGTTCTTAACTGTGATCTTGATCCGACAACTTGACTCATGACATGGCTTCTCTCGTAAAATTATTTTTACAAAATCATGCATATTTAATTTAATGCTAAATGATTTTAAATCATGCATATTTACTTTAGTCAAAATGATTTTTAAACATGCCTCTAAAATCTGGACTAAGATAATCGATTATGTACTTATGATAATCGATTATGTTAAGCCAAGACTGCATGACAATCGATTGTGAACTAAATGACAATCGATTGTGTTAAGGCAGTGAGCATCAGATTTTTCAAATCTGCATGACAATCGATTGTGAACCTTATGACAATCGATTGTGATGAGGCAGTGTCCATCAAAGTTTTTCAACGCTCAAAATAATCGATTGTGAAGTTAATGACAATCGATTGTGAAGAGACAGTGTCCATCAGATTTTTCAAAGTCACAAAATAATCGATTGTGAACATATGACAATCGATTGTGTTGAGACAGTGTCTTCCAGACTTTTTCAAAGTTATTAAATAATCGATTGTGAGTATATAACAATCGATTGTCACGAGGCAGTGTCTAAATTGATTTTTCAAGACTGATAAATAATCGATTGTTAACATTGGACAATCGATTGTGAAGCTGACCGTTGTCATAAAGTTTTCAAATACCGTCAGGTAATCGATTGTTGATTTTGTACAATCGATTGTTGAAATTAAAATCTGGAAAAGATTTTTTGAACGTTGCTGAATAATCGATTGTTGATTTTGTACAATCGATTGTTGAAATTAAAATCTGAAAAGGATTTTTTGAACGTTGCTGAATAATCGATTATTGATTTTGTATAATCGATTGTTTTACGTAAAATCTGGAAATGATTTTTTTGAACGTTGCCAATAATCGATTGTTGATCTTGAATAATCGATTGTTAAGCGTAAAATCTGGGATTGATTTTTGGAACGATTGGCAAACAATCGATTGTGGATTCTTGATAATCGATTGTCACAGAGTAAAATCAGCAGTTCTTAATTGGCAATTAGGCAACGGTATGCCAAGTTTTTTAACTATAAATACAGCTTAAATTCAGTCTTTTGAGTACACAATAACACACAACAACTGATCATTCAATTGCTAAAGCTTGCATACTCTATTGCTTATTATTTTATATTCAATACATAAGTTTTTGAGAGCCAAATTATTGTTCAAAGTTGTTGTGATCTTGAGCGTATTCTTTTACTCATCTCTACTCATTAAGGAGTGTCTTGTTTGAGTGCTTAGTGTATTGTACACTTGAAGAGAATTGTTATTCTCTTGTTGTAAGAAGGAACTTGTGTTTCCTTGGTTGAAGTCTTGGAGTGTTGTATCTCCGAGCAAAGGTGTTGAGGCTTGTGTCCTCAAGTTGTAAAGGTTTGTTAAGCACCCGGAAGCTTGACAAGTTAGTGGAAATCTCGAGAGAGTCTCTCGGGGACTGGACTAGCCACGGGTTGTGGTGAACCAGAATACTTCGGTGTGTTCTTTCTTATTTATCGCACTTATTTATTTCGTGCAAATTTTAAATTCCGCACGTTTACGCTAATTTTTATTATAACGCTATTCACCCCCCCCCCCTCTAGCGTTAAGCGTATTATCTAACAGAATTCACCTATATGAGAGTGAAGTGTGACGCTCCTATGAGATTTTGTCCTTGTCTCTAGAGCTATTATGATAACCAGGCACACGCATGGCCTATTAGGCGCAAAACCGCATTGAACAGTAAAATTACCGAGGGTCGAAATGTGATTAGTAAAATCTCTGACTTATAACAAGAGTTATTGGTTTATAGAAATATTATATTTCACCAGTAATTTTGTGTGTTGAATTTTATTGATCTAACTTTGGTTTATAATCCAGAAGACACCAAACCTATTGCATTTGGACCATACAAATCCAACAAACATTACTCCTCTTTTTATGAAATTTTGAAATATATGGGGATATTGTTGTGATATTTCCAAAAAGGCGGACAAATGTACATCCATGCGGCAAGATGCATACAAGTAAAATGGACAAATGTTCATCCATGTGGCAAGATGTATGCAAGTTAAAGGTGTCTAATGGGCATACCGGTCCCGGGCAGGGTCAAATTTTTCTTGACCCATACGGGTTACGTTCCGTGCCGGTTAAGGGTTGGACCTTAATGGGTTTAACGGGTTTGGGTTCATACGGATAAAAATTGAACTGTATGTGTTACAGGTTGAGGGGGCTGGGCTGGGCCGGGTTTAGTATAACTTTTTTTTGATTTTGTATAAATATTGTAAGTTATAGCATTAATACAAAGTACTAACATAAAGAATACAATGAAGATGGAAAAAATTGTAATTATAAATTGCAAGTGCTACATTTATTTTAAAATTACAAAATTAAAGTTTGCATTTAAAAAGTAAAATTAATAAATAAATAGTAAACTAAATTTTCATGTATAATAAATTAATAATACTTCAAATTAATTTAACAAACGAAAATATTAAGCATAAATACGTCTAATAATTTAAAATAACATAAATTGTCTTAAAATCATAAAATAACACATATATAGCATATTTTAAAAATAATACATTACCATCATATTTTATGATTTGAGTATTTATAGTTTTATACCCTAAATATATACACTATATGTTAAATTCCAACAATTTTAAATTACGTTAATTAGTATACAATAATTGGTATATTTATGATATATTTATAGTATATTCATGTTATATTCACGGTCGGGGCCGGCCCAGTCCGGGCTGGTTGACCGGTTTAGCGGCACTGTTCATCTAAGGGGTTTTACCAGATCAGGTAGCCCATTTAAAAAATTTAAACCGATCAAACCCCCACCCCAAACCCTGCTCAGCCCAGCCCAGCCCTCTCTTACCTGTCCGGGCAAGTTTCGGGTTCTACCGGTCTGGGCCGGTCCGAAATCGGACTGAGCCGACCCATTTAACACCCTTAGTGCAAGTCTTGACAATCATACTTGACAAATGGCAAGAAAAGCCTTAAGCTTTTTTTGCCCTATAACAGAACGGGCTAAATATACCCCTCTACTTTTAAATATTATTTACTTATACCCTTCGTTATACTATTGGGCAATTCATATCCCTACCGTCATACTATTGGGTTATCTATACCCCTATTGTCATACTTTGAAACAAAATACCCCTATTTCTGGATGAGTGCCACGTGACAGCACCAGATTAAATTGACCTATTTCTTTTATTTTTACCCAACCCGTTTTTAAAAAACCCACAATCCGACCCATATTTTCATTTTTCGGCCCTATAAAAGGGTCTTCCCTTATGCCAATTTCAATCAGCAAAAACATCATTCCTCTCCTTTCCTTTCATGCCTCACTTCTTTTTTTGTTGTCCAATATTAAATATTAGTTGTTTTCTTTGTTATTTACTTTTCCTACTTGCTAGCTGGGTTGTAATATTTAATTTAGCTGATTCCTGTATCCTTTAAATAAAATAGAAGTAAGCTTATTTAATCTTGGAGAAATATTTCACACTGCTAAAATAGTTTCTTATGATAGTGCCCAGCACAACTCAAACTAATTCGTGTATCTGCCCTATTATCTTTACTTTTCGGTATCATTTCCCTGGAGTTTTTTATGTCCAAACGCCTACTTAATTTTCCTCTTTTTCTTTATATATATTCTTGTTTTCATAGATCTAAGGGAATCATAACGGAGATTTGTTTGTATTGTGCAAACATTAGACCAACGAACATGAGAGAAACTGGTCTTGGATTCACTCAAGAAATGTTAATATTTAGTTTAACCTGGCAACTAGCTTAAATTTTTATGCTAATAATTAGGGATATCAAATCCACGGAGGCCCTTTCAGAAATAGACACTCTACCATCATAAAGTCGGGGTAAGGTATGCGCACACTTTACCTTCTCCGGACCACACTTGTGGAATTTCACTATGCTTGTTGTTGTTGTTGTAAATCGATGGAATATAACAGATTGAGTCAATGACGAATTATCATTGGGCGAATTCAAAAATAACTAGATTTATAATTGGTAATTGAAAAATAATCACCATTTCAAAAGTAATTGAAATTTAACCAAAAACACTATTAAAAATTCAAAAATATTCTAGTATAATATGCTGGGAGTTCATTATTTTTTTACATATGAGCTTCCAACATAATATGTTGGAATTTTATAATGTGCTGGAGTTCCATCATAAGATGCTAGAAGTTTATATGCAGGAGCTCCATAATCCTGCATATTATGCTGGAACTTTTCGTGTCCTGTAGTTCCAACATAATATGTTGGAAGTTTATACGCAAGAACCCTATAATCCCGCATATTATGCTGGAACTTTTCGTGTTTCAATGACTCCGCAAATATTGGCTATTTTTCGATTATCAGTCCCAAAAATGACTAGTCCGTGCTATTTTGATATTATGATTAAATCTACACAATTTTCACCTTGGAATGGACTGTGCAAGTCCGTAAGTGTTACTAGTATTTCCCCTTGAAGACAACAGGAAACACACATGAATAAACATCAGTTGATATCGTATCAAAAGAATAAGCAAATAACGTTAATGAAGATTGATGCAAATTTGGTTTTTCCTTTTAAGACAACAAGAAAAATAGATGAATAACATTAGTTGATGTCTTATCAAAATAACCAACAAATAATTTTACTTGTTAAGAAGAAGGTGTAACTTGAGTGTAAGCAACATTTATTGTATTTATTTACAGTTAGTTGGTTAGGGAATAGTGAGATAGTTAATGATTGATTAGACAAGTTAGTTACACACGTATATATATATATATATATATATATATATATATATATATATATATATATATATATGTGTGTGTGTGTGTGTGTGTGTGTGTGTGTGTGTGTGTGTGTCTGTGTGTGTGTATGTGTAGAGTGTATTTGAGAATAGAATGAAAAATTCACAATGGAGGTTCACCGTTTCATTCATCTGCTTCCCTTCTAGATCTTTCCTTTCTCTTCCTTATTCTTCTCTTCTCTCTTCAATCTAAGGTTTATACAGTTGTCTGATATTCAACCTTCAGCATGGTATCAGAGCTTCGAGCTCAAAATTGAAGCTCAGCGATTGATCCATAACTCTGTCAATCTTCAATTTCTTCCATTTCTTCGAAAGATCGAAACTCTATTCAGATCTCAACTCGAAGCTAGACAACAATGGCGGTTGATGATCTATTGAATGAAATTCCTAACACTACTCTTAAAAATGCCTCACATGAATCATCGTAGTATGAATTCGAGGAAGGAGTAACTGTAGCAGTCACTCATCTTTTGTATCTAGCTCCCGGCGACACAAGTGGAATATCCTTGATCTCATTTCAGCTGACTGGCACTGACAATTACTCTCTATGGCATAGATCTATGAGAATTGCTCTACCTGGTCGAAATAAGCTAGGAATTGTTGATGCCATGTGGCTTAAGGAGATATTTTGTGAAATATACTGGTATCACTAGGAGAGGTGCAACATAATTGTCTTGTCATGGTTGATGAATGTAGTTGCTCCTACATTGATCAGTGGACTTGCATATGCTACTAGTGCACAGGTAGTGTGGATGGATCTGCAGGAACGATTTGACAAGGTAAATGATACACATTGCTATAATCTGCACAAGGAGATTGGTACTCTAAACCAAGATACATCATCTATTTATGTTTACTACTCAAAACTCAAAGATCTTTGGGATGAGGCTGAATTTATAGTACCTACTCCTAGTTGTGATTGTGTCAAAACCAAAGAATTTATTGTGCATTTATGAAAGCAGAATGTGTATCAATTCCTTATGGGCCTAAATGACTCGTATTCTCAAGCACGTAGTCAAATTCTTAAGATGAAACCACTACCAACAGTGAACCAATCTTATGTTATGCTTATGAGTGATGAAAGTAAGAGATCTGTTGTTGCCAACGCTGGCATATTAGGATCTGCCCCTAATGCACACATACGTGCTTATGACTATACTGCTCTATATAGTTCTAATCCTAACTTCAATCCAAAGTTCAAGAAAAATTATAATATTCAGTATGATTACTGTAAAATGAAAGGTCATAGCAAAGAAAATTGCTATAAAATTATAGGGTATCCACAAGATTAGAAAATCTAAGAAGAAACAAGGAGATGTTGCTTATAATGCCATGGTAAATTCCAGTTATGGTGTGCCTTTGCATAACAATCAAGCTTCTCAGGATAGGGCAATGCAGCATATGCACATGTATCAAGGGAATCAATATGTGAATCAGGGTTCTGAGGGTTTTCGGGGCCAAGGAATCATATGCACTCAAAGACAGGAAAGTCCTTCCTCTTAACAACCTCAGGGATCACCAAATTCTGCTCTACAAGGTGGTGGTTTTCCATTTACCAAGGAGCAATATGCGCAGATAATGCAGATTCTGTACAATATCCTTCTCCTCCTACTCAAGCAAATGATGCAGGTATTGATACTACTCTCTTAGCATCCTCTAGTTCACAAGAACAAGAGCGGATCATTGACACATGTGCAACAAATCATATGGTGTCAAATGTAGACTTATTGACCAACTCCTCCCTAATTACACCTTCTAAGTCTAGAAGAGTTTTGCTACCTAATGGAGATGTTACTCAGGTTACTCAGATTGGAGAAAGCCACATTTCAGATAGAAGCACTCTTAAGGATGTGCTTTATGTCCCTCAATTCAAATTCAACTTATTGTCAGTCTCCAAGGTGACAAGGGCTCTAAAATGCTTTGCCTCCTTTTATCCTGATTTCTGTGTATTTCAGGATCTCTTCAGTAGCAGGGTGAAGGAGATTGGTAGAGAAAGAGAAGGCTTATACTTTCTACAGAGGCATGGGGCCAAAAAGCTTACTGATGTTGCTCTAGTTGGTGCTGGAATAAAGTCAAGAACTACAGACGTTGCCTTGTGGCATAAAAGGCTAGGTCATATGTACTCAAAAAATTATTTCCTGCTAAACTAGCTATTATTGTTGGTACCATCAATAAAAGCACTATCTGTACTTGTGCTAAACAAACTAGATTGTCATTTCCTGCTAGTTACATTAAAAGCGCTAGTGCTTTTGATCTAATACATGTAGATGTTTGGGGCCCTACAAGTATGCAACGTTTGATGGCAATAAATACTTCTTGACTGTTGTGGATGATTTTACCAGAATGACTTGGTTGTTTCTTCTGAAGTTAAAGTCTGACGTGTGTGTTGTTCTCTCTCAGTTTATTGCATTTGTTCAAACTAAGTTTAACAAAATATTAAAGGCTATCAGATTTGACAATGGTTCTGAGTTTGTTAACTCTCTGTGCACCACTTTGTTTAAAAAATATGGTATTGTTCATCAGAGACATGTGCCTACACCCCTCAACAGAATGGAGTTGCTGAGAGGAAACGCATGCATATATTGGAGGTGAATAAAGCCTTAAGGTTTCAGGCAAATATTCCCATCAAGTACTTGGTATTGGAAACACGTTCTCAAGGCTTTATACTAAAACGTGTGTTCTTATGTGTAGGTTTTGATGAATGACAAACAAGCGCAAATTGATATATGCGAAGTTCAAGTACAAGCGCACAATTGATATACAACGAGATTCAAGCTCAAGACCAAGTTTCATAGTTTTACATGAGTCGTTCTTAACTGTGATCTTGATCCGACAACTTGACTCATGACATGGCTTCTCTCGTAAAATTATTTTTACAAAATCATGCATATTTAATTTAATGCTAAATGATTTTAAATCATGCATATTTACTTTAGTCAAAATGATTTTTAGACATGCCTCTAAAATCTGGACTAAGATAATCGATTATGTACTTATGATAATCGATTATGTTAAGCCAAGACTGCATGACAATCGATTGTGAACTAAATGACAATCGATTGTGTTAAGGCAGTGAGCATCAGGTGTTTTCAAATCTGCATGACAATCGATTGTGAACCTTATGACAATCGATTGTGATGAGGCAGTGTCCATCAAAGTTTTTCAAAACTCAGAATAATCGATTGTGAAGCTAATGACAATCGATTGTGATGAGGCAGTATCCATCAAAGTTTTTCAACGCTCAAAATAATCGATTGTGAAGTTAATGACAATCGATTGTGAAGAGACAGTGTCCATCAGATTTTTAAAAGTCACAAAATAATCGATTGTGAATATATGACAATCGATTGTGTTGAGGCAGTGTCTTCCAGACTTTTTCAAAATTATTAAATAATTGATTGTGAGTATAAAACAATCGATTGGCAAGAGGCAGTGTCTAAATGATTTTCAAAATCTGATAAATAATCGATTGTTAACATTGCACAATCGATTGTGAAGCTGACCGTTGTCGTAAAGTTTTCAAATACCGTCAGGTAATCGATTGTTGATTTTGTACAATCGATTGTTGATATTAAAATCTGAAAAAGATTTTTTGAACGTTGCTGAATAATCGATTATTGATTCTGTATAATCGATTGTTTTACGTAAAATCTGGAAATGATTTTTTGAACGTTGCCAATAATCGATTGTTGATCTTGGACAATCGATTGTTAAGCGTAAAATCTGGGATTGATTTTTGGAACGATTGGCAAACAATCGATTGTGGCTTCTTGACAATCGATTGTCACACAGTAAAATCAGCAACTCTTAATTGGCAATTAGGCAACGGTAATGCAAAGTTTTTCAACTATAAATACAGCTTCATTTCAGTGTTTTAAACACAACAACACACAACAACTGATCATTCTATTGCTATAAGCTTGCATACTATTGTTTATCATTTTATATTCATTTCATAAAGCTTTTGAGAGCCAAAGTCTTGTCCATAGTTGTTGTGATCTTGAGCTTACTTCTTTTACTCATATCTACTCATTAAAGAGTGTTTTGTTTGAGTGTTTAGTGTTTTGTACACTTGTAAGAGAATTGTGATTCTCTTGTTGTAAGGAACTTGTGTTTCCTTGGTTGAAGTCTTGGAGTATTGTATCTCTGAGCAAAGGTGTTAAGGCGTGTGTCCTTAAGTTGTAAAGGTTTGTTGAGCACCCGTAAGCTTGACAAGTTAGTGGAAAATCTCGAGAGAGTCTCTTGGGGACTGGACTAGCCACGTGTTGTGGTGAACAAGAATACATCGGTGCATACTTTATTATTTATCGCACTTATTCACTTCCTGCAATTTTTTAATTCCGCAAAATTTACGCTAATTTTTATTATAACGCTATTCACCCCCCCTCTAGCGTTAAGCGTATTATCTAACAATTGGTATCAGAGCCCAACTCTCTGAAGACTTAATAGTTTGAGAGAAACTTCCATGGCTTCTACTCGTGATTCTTTTGCAGGAATAGAGGAAGGACAGTGCTCCACCCGACCACCACTATTCAACGGTACAAACTATACGTACTGGAAGGAGAGGATGAAAATCTTCGTTCAAGCAAACAATTTTCATCTCTGGAAGGTGATAACAAAGGGAAATCAAATTCCAACCAAAAAGGTTGAAAACGAATGGGTTCCCAAGTCCGAAGAAGAATATGACGCGGATGATATCCGAAAGGTTCAAAATAATGCTAAGGCAATTAACTTATTATATTGTGCTGTAAATATTGACGATTACAGGAAAATATCGTGTTGCACAACGGCAAAGGAAATGTGGGACAAGCTGGAAATTACGTACGAAGGTACGGACCAGGTAAGGGAAGCTAAAATTGATTTCCTAACCCATGCTTATGAATTATTTCACATGAAGGAAGGTGAAAAGGTGGATGAAATGTTCGAATGATTTTCAATAATCGTAAATGACCTACATGCCCTCAAGAAGACATTCACAGATAGAGAACTTGTTCGAAAAATTCTTAGAAGTCTCACTCCGGCATGGCGATCAAAGGCCGACGCAATCCAAGAATCCATTGGTGTCTCAAATGTCACCATCGACGCATTAAGAGGTAACCTTAAGACTTATGAGTCTACTATACTTAACCCTCTTGTTGATGATCAAAGGAGGCAGAGAATAGCGCTTAAGGCAAGCACAAGCCAACCTCAAGTTGATGAGGACGGAGACAACGAGTTTGGACTCGTTATCAAAAGATTTCAAAAGTTCATGCGAAAGGAGTATGAACGAAAGAGCAAAAAGCAAGGCGAGCAAATAAAGTGCTATGAATGCGGTGAAGCCGGGCACATCAAATCAAATTGCCCAAACAACAAAAAGGAGAAGAAACCTTTTAAGAAGCAACGTGCATACATTTCTTGGGGAGGAAACTCCGGAGATGAGTCAAGCGAAGAAGAAGAAGACGAAGCCGCAAACCTTTGTCTTATGGCGCAAGAAGACAAGCAAAATGAGGTATGTCAAATCTCTTCTAAAAACTTCTTTACTCTTGAAGAAATGCGAACTGCATTTGATGAGCTATATACTGAATTTATTAAGGCTTCAAAAACTGTCAAGAGCATAAAAAAATGCTTTTCTGAAAGAGAAAGATTTTCAAAAACAGCTTTCTTTGAAAGAAAAGGATTTAGAAAAACTGGTTTTAGAAAATGAGAAGCTGAAAGAGGAAAACAAGTTTTTCGGAAAAAGAAGCGCCGACAAGCCCGAAAGTTCTATTAAAAACTAATTGAAGTGACGGTTGTTTCCTTCTCGTTGTGAACACGCTTAAGAAAATATTTAAATTTCTGAAAAGCATCACTTTTATAGAAATTTTTAAAAATTGTTCTTCTTGCATGCATCTCGAAAATTCTATTAAGAAGCGCCGACAAGCCCGAAAGTTCTATTAAAAATTGTTCTTCTTGCATGCATCTCGAAAATGAGGTAGATAGACTTAAAGGTACCTTAGATAAGTTTAATTCTTCCCACAAAAATTTGAATAAGGTCCTTGTTAATTTGAAATCAACCAAGGATGGCATAGGCTTTAAGAATGAGCCTAAAGAAAAGGTTGACGCCAAACCCCAACCACCTAAGGCTCAACCTAGGATTAATAAAACAAATGCTTATTGTAGAAATAGCAATCCTAGAACAAATATGCATGCTAGACCAAATGTTGAACATTTTAGAAGACCTAGAAATGACTTACCACCTAGAAATGACTACCCTAGAAATGATGCATATTCTAGGCCAAACACTAGAAGGAGTTTTGAACCTTTTAGAACATCTAGACATGACCATTACTCTAGAAATGCTGCTCATTTTAGAACTAATAGTAGGAGAAATGGTTCTCATGAAATACGCAATAGTCATAATGAAAATAGAGTAATTCATTTTCGTCCATCAAGTTACTATGAACCTAGAAGGATGCATAACCCCAACGTGACTTGTCATTATTGTAGACGCATTGGTCATATTGCCCCTGCATGCTTTACACGACATAGACATATCACTCAATCGCATCATTATAATATGCCTAACCCTCAAGGACCCAAAATGGCATGGGTACCTAAAACGCATTAATTTGTTTTGTAGGTATGTTTGAAGGGATCAAGTGTACTATGGTACCTTGATAGTGGATGCTCCAAGCACATGACGGGAGACGAATCCAAATTCCTTCAACTAGAACACAAAGAAGGAGGAAGTGTTATTTTTGGTGACAACAATAAAGGAAAGATTATCGGCATCGGATCGGTCGGTAAGGATGAAAATTCTTCTATTAAGCATATATTACTTGTTAAAGGTTTAAAGCATAATCTCTTGAGCATAAGTCAATTATGTGACAAGGGAAATCTTGCCTTATTTGATTCGGATGAATGCTTAGTATTTAGACGTAGTGATTTCAAAATTATCCTTCGTGGTTTTAGAGTGGATAATATTTACATGGTTGATCTTGCTAATTCCTCACCCGAATATGTGGATTGCCTTATGAGCAAAGAGGATGATACTTGGCTATGGCATCGTAGAGTTGCTCATATAAACATGCATCTTTTGAACAAATTGATTTCACAAAACTTAGTTATTGGCCTTCCCAATTTGAAATTTGAAAATGACTCTATTTGTGATTCTTGTCAAAAAGGGAAGCAAACAAAAGCATCTTTCAAATCGAAAAACATTCTTTTAACTACTAGACCATTGCAATTGCTTCACATGGATTTATTTGGACCATCTCGCATTGAAAGTCTAGGAAGAAATCGTTATGCTTTTGTGATTGTTGATGATTATTCTAGATTTACTTGGACTTTATTTCTTGTCAATAAAAGTGATGCTGACCGTTGTCATAAAGTTTTCAAATACCGCCAGGTAATCGATTGTTGATTTTGTACAATCGATTGTTGAAATTAAAATCTGGAAAAGATTTTTTGAACGTTGCTGAATAATCGATTGTTGATTTTGTACAATCGATTGTTGAAATTAAAATCTGAAAAGGATTTTTTGAACGTTGCTGAATAATCGATTATTGATTTTGTATAATCGATTGTTTTACGTAAAATCTGGAAATGATTTTTTTGAACGTTGCCAATAATCGATTGTTGATCTTGAATAATCGATTGTTAAGCGTAAAATCTGGGATTGATTTTTGGAACGATTGGCAAACAATCGATTGTGGATTCTTGATAATCGATTGTCACAGAGTAAAATCAGCAGTTCTTAATTGGCAATTAGGCAACGGTAATGCCAAGTTTTTCAACTATAAATACAGCTTAAATTCAGTCTTTTGAGTACACAATAACACACAACAACTGATCATTCAATTGCTAGAGCTTGCATACTCTATTGCTTATTATTTTATATTCAATACATAAGGTTTTGAGAGCCAAATTATTGTTCAAAGTTGTTGTGATCTTGAGCGTATTCTTTTACTCATCTCTACTCATTAAGGAGTGTCTTGTTTTAGTGCTTAGTGTATCGTACACTTGAAGAGAATTGTTATTCTCTTGTTGTAAGAAGGAACTTGTGTTTCCTTGGTTGAAGTCTTGGAGTGTTGTATCTCCGAGCAAAGGTGTTGAGGCTTGTGTCCTCAAGTTGTAAAGGTTTGTTAAGCACCCGGAAGCTTGACAAGTTAGTGGAAATCTCGAGAGAGTCTCTCGGGGACTGGACTAGCCACGGGTTGTGGTGAACCAGAATACTTCGGTGTGTTCTTTCTTATTTATCGCACTTATTTATTTCCTGCAAATTTTAAATTTCGCACGTTTACGCTAATTTTTATTATAACGCTATTCACCCCCCCCCTCTAGCGTTAAGCGTATTATCTAACAATTGGTATCAGAGCCCAACTCTCTGAAGACTTAACCGTTTGAGAGAAATATCCATGGCTTCTACTCGTGATTCTTTTGCAGGAATAGGTGAAGGTCACTTTAACTTGTTGCCGCCAATATTTGATGGAAGCAATTACATATATTGGAAAGATCGGATGAGAATTTTCATCACAGCCAACAACTTTTATCTATGGCAAATCATCAAGCATGGTGAACAGATGACGACAAAAGTTGGGAAAGCCAAGGTAAGTGAATACAACACTAAGGCAATAAATATGTTGTATATCGGCTTGAATCAGGAAGATTATCAGAAAATTTCCCACTACAAATCTGCCAAAGAAATGTGGGATAAGCTTGAGGAAATGTATGAAAGCACACCTCAAAAAGCGGACAGCTCATGTGGTGAATCGACTGGCCGATGTCTCATGGCAAACGAAGAAGAAGAGGTAAGTACGTCTAACTCTCACTCACTTGAAGAAATGCAAAATGCTTATAATAAATTATATCGTGAGTTTGTTAATGCTTCCAAGACCATTAAAGATTTGCAGAAAACTCTTTCATTGCAAGAAACAGATTTTCAAAAACAACTCTCATTGAAAGAAAAGGATTTGGAAAAACTGATTTTAGAAAATGAGAAGTTGAAAGAGGAAAACAATTTTTTCGGAAAGAGAAGCGCTGACAAGCCCGAAAGTTCTATTAAAAATTGTACTTCTTGCATGCATCTCAAAAATGAGGTAGATAGACTTAAGGGCACCTTAGATAAGTTTAATTCTTCTCACAAAAATTTGAATGAGGTTCTTGTTAATTTGAAGTCAACCAAGCATGGCATAGGTTTTAAGAATGAGCCTAAAGAAAAGGTTGATGCGAAACCACAACCACCTAAGGCTCAACCTAGGATTAATAAAACAAATGCTCGTCCTAGAAATAACAACCCTAGAACCAATATGCATGCTAGACCAAATGTTGAACACTTTAGGATACCTAGAAACGACTTTCCACCTAGAAATAACTACCCTAGAAATGATGCATATTCTAGGCCAAACACTAGAAGGAATTTTGAACCTTTTAGAACACCTAGAAATGACTTCCAACCTAGAAATAATTATTCTAGAAATGTTGTATATCCTACAACAAATAGTAGGAGAAATGATTTTTATGAAATGCGCAATAGTCATAGTGTCGAAAATAGAGTAAACAATTTTCGTCCGTCCAATTACTATGAACCTAGAAGGATGCATAATCCTAACGTGACCTGTCATTATTGTAGACGAATTGGTCATATTGCTCCTGCTTGTTTTACACGACATAGACATATCACTCAATTGCATCACTATGATATGCCTAACCCCCAAGGACCCAAAATGGCATGGGTACCAAAAGATCATTAATCTCATTTGCAGGTGTGCTTGAAGGCTACAATATTGTAGTAGATGCACCAAGCACAATACCTTATCGCATCAAGGGGGAATTTCGGTTAGTTATCCTTTTTGACAAAAAACCGAATTGATAATATATGCAAGCAACCGATATTAACATATGTGTTGTTAATTTGGCCTTATATTATTAAAAAAAATTTGATGTGCTTAATCATAATAGTTGATACGTGTTGAGACATCCTTGTTAATAATTAATATTAATTATCCTTGATGCATATGTTGAAAATTCGTTGTTAAACAACAATTGGTATATTAGCCTGCTTCTAATAAAAACATTTCATTTATGATTTGATAACTGTTATTTGTGGTTTAAATAAATGTTAGTATATACCAGAAAAATAAATTATTTCCTTTGGTGTGTATTAACTGTTAGCATATTTTTGTCAAAAAAAATTTTCACTCATGTTTTTGATAAATGCTATTTTTGGTTTGAAAAAAAAAATAATTGATATATTCCTGAAAGAAATGATTCATGCTTTTACAGTTGATAGAAGTATTTCTGTTAAAAATCGACTCTTGATGAATGTATCTATTTGGTCTGAATAATGGTTGGTATATTCGACCTTTGATTGACTTGTTATATATTAATGTTTGATATGTTTTTTCTAAAAATAACCTTTTGTATCACTGTTAATAAAATAACATTTGATACATTTGTTATGTTTGCCAACAAATGATTTTATCACTATTTTATAACAATTGGTATATCTATGGTTTGTTGGTATGTTTTGATAAAATTCCAGCAATCTTCATAGTGCATACTCCTCGATGTCTTTCCTATCTCATTTTGACTTTTTGGAAATGTCGAAAAAGAGAGAGTGTTTAGGCGATATGCTTCAAGTAAGGGGGAATGTCCTTACATTCTAGTTTGCCTTATTTGAGGGGGAACTTCTCATTAAGGAGGAATAGATTGCATGAATTTTATCTTGATGACATTATTGTTGTACTTCAAAACAACCTTCCATATTGGTAATATCATTCTTCAAAATTATGTTGACAACTTTTATGCTATTAATATTTTACATTCCAAAACATGTTGAAAATAATATTGTATTATTTTTGAGCAACTAATGAGTTTTATGCAAGGAGTCTCTAAAATTTCATTTGAGATGTCCATGATGGACAAGCGAAATTTCCTCTCGGAGCTGCAAGTTAAGCAAATGAAAGTGGGAACTTTCACTTGTCAAACTAATTATTGCAAGAAATTGCTGAATCAATATTGAAAAGAGCAACACCAAAGCAATGATCACCTCAATGAATTTATAAGACCATCGTGCCAGAAAAGTGAAAGGTAAGAAGAGCAATACCAAGAACTACAGAGGTATGATCGTCCTTACTTTACCTTATTGCCAGTAGACTTGATATAATATTTAGCGTTTATTGATGTGCTAAATATAAATCATGTCCAAATGAAGTGTCTAATGCGGGTAAGCGTTGATCTAAATGCATACTTTTTAGGTTGCTTTTATATATTGAATAGTACTGACTTGAGCGTCGGAGACGTGTATTTCCTTTTGCAGGTATCACCCTAAAGGTAGGGGGAATTATAAAGATATGGCACAGAACAATCGATTGTTACAGCAAATAATCGATTATTTTACTGTGCAGAAAATCGATTAGCAAGTATCACTAATCGATTATTTATGGTTTATGCTTATTATGCAGTTTTGTTTAATAATCGATTTTTAACTGTTTAATCGATTACCGTCTCAGCCATTCAGTACTGCTTTTCTAAAACAATTGATTGTTTCATATATATAATCGATTATTTTCCGAGTCAGAAAATCACCGTGCACGCTGTGTCACAACAATCGATTACCATAATTTGACAATCGATTATTTCATGTTAGTAATTCAAAAATTTGTTACCGTTTGGTCCTGCAATCGATTTGTGTCAGTTCCGAGATTCAGTCAAATCTTCATAACAATCGATTATTTCATTCCAATAATCGATTGTCTAACGGTCAGTACAATTTATTTTTACCGTTTCTGACTGTTTTGGCTCATAAATTTCTGCAGATTTTTATCATAAATGAAATGCCATCTTCCCATTATAAATAGGCATCATATGTCTTCATTTTTATTCACTCAAGCATAAATTTTAGCTCTCAAACTATCAAAACTCTCTTAAGTTTCTTGCAAAGCTCACTACTTCCTATTAAAAATGTCGGGCCGTCACTCTAAACATTCCCGTTCAGCTAGGCATGGTGCATCCTCCTCTGCTGCCCCACCTCCTCCAAATTACCCTTATCAAGATGGGTCCATTTTACAATTTAATTCTGACACCGAGCTTACTCGGTTTTTAACAAAATTTGAAAAGCGCGACATTTTTCCTCCCCGCTTTTCAACAAGCAAGTATCTTGAATCATACGCCCCTGCTGCCAACATGCTTAAAGAATGCCAACTTCTTGACTTCTTATTTCTTACCTACCCTTACATTAATCCTCCATTAATTCAAGCGTTTTATTCAAACCTTCATGAGGATAATGATGGTGAGCTTGTGACAAATATTAATGGTGTTCAAATTCTTTTATCCGATGAAAACCTTCATTCCATTGCCCGTCTTCCTCGAAGTGGCGAAAACATTACTCGCTACATTAGAGAGGCCGACGCCTTATTTGATGAGAAAGCTCTCCTAAACCAAATAGGTATTACATCTTATGATCCTAATCTATCCACTCGGCGTCCTACTATCACGGGAATGCTCCCCGAGTATCGTTTGATTTTCTATTTCATCACCCGAGTCCTCAAACCTCGGAAGCATAATCACACCACTCTTTCCCAAGAAGACGCTAAGCTCATGCATGCAATTATAACCGGATCTCACATCAATTGGTGTAAGTTCGTCAAGATTCACATGCGTGACGCCATCGGAGATGATAGACCTCTTCCCTATGCCCTCCTTATTATGAATTTTCTTGAAACTTCCGGATTCAACATTTCCATCGGTCCTCTCAAAAAGAGCACCAAGAAGTGGGAAATTTCAGAATCCTCCTTTCCCCATGACGGCGATCATGTAGCTCCTGCTCCTCTTCCAACTCGTCGGTCGCGTCAGCCTCAAGAACCTTCTCTTCAATCCATTTTCGACCAAATTGCTTCATTGACCACCTCTGTCGGGCAATTGACACATGAGATCCATGGATATTTTGACCATGTTCATTATCCATATGCCGGTCTTGTTCCCTATGAAGCAGTGCCGGATGATGAGGCGGGAAATGATGATGAATAATTTCTTTATTTGTTTTTCTATTGTTCTATGTTCCCGTTATGTAACCGTTTTTTTTTAATAAATAAACAAGTTTTTTATTAATCTATATTTTTTTGCTAATGGCAAAAGGGGGAAGATAACGGGTATGCACTCTCAATATTTATTAGCTTAAATTGAGGGGGAATTTATATATTGAGGGGGAACTAATTGCATACTTGTTGCATATCTTTACTTGTCTTGAATCGTCATTATGAATTGCTTAATATGCATATCCCGCTTAAAGTTTGCCATTATCCAAAAGGGGGAAATTGTTGGAAACACGTTCTCAAGACATTATACTAAACGTGTGTTTATATGTGTAGGTTTTGATGAATGACAAACGATGCGCAAATTGATATATGACGAAGTTCAAGTACAAGCGCACAATTGATATACAACGAGATTCAAGCTCAAGACCAAGTTTCATAGTTTTACATGAGTCGTTCTTAACTGTGATCTTGATCCGACAACTTGACTCATGACATGGCTTCTCTCGTAAAATTATTTTTACAAAATCATGCATATTTAATTTAATGCTAAATGATTTTAAATCATGCATATTTACTTTAGTCAAAATGATTTTTAAACATGCCTCTAAAATCTGGACTAAGATAATCGATTATGTACTTATGATAATCGATTATGTTAAGCCAAGACTGCATGACAATCGATTGTGAACTAAATGACAATCGATTGTGTTAAGGCAGTGAGCATCAGATTTTTCAAATCTGCATGACAATCGATTGTGAACCTTATGACAATCGATTGTGATGAGGCAGTGTCCATCAAAGTTTTTCAACGCTCAAAATAATCGATTGTGAAGTTAATGACAATCGATTGTGAAGAGACAGTGTCCATCAGATTTTTCAAAGTCACAAAATAATCGATTGTGAACATATGACAATCGATTGTGTTGAGACAGTGTCTTCCAGACTTTTTCAAAGTTATTAAATAATCGATTGTGAGTATATAACAATCGATTGTCACGAGGCAGTGTCTAAATTGATTTTTCAAGACTGATAAATAATCGATTGTTAACATTGGACAATCGATTGTGAAGCTGACCGTTGTCATAAAGTTTTCAAATACCGTCAGGTAATCGATTGTTGATTTTGTACAATCGATTGTTGAAATTAAAATCTGGAAAAGATTTTTTGAACGTTGCTGAATAATCGATTGTTGATTTTGTACAATCGATTGTTGAAATTAAAATCTGAAAAGGATTTTTTGAACGTTGCTGAATAATCGATTATTGATTTTGTATAATCGATTGTTTTACGTAAAATCTGGAAATGATTTTTTTGAACGTTGCCAATAATCGATTGTTGATCTTGAATAATCGATTGTTAAGCGTAAAATCTGGGATTGATTTTTGGAACGATTGGCAAACAATCGATTGTGGATTCTTGATAATCGATTGTCACAGAGTAAAATCAGCAGTTCTTAATTGGCAATTAGGCAACGGTATGCCAAGTTTTTTAACTATAAATACAGCTTAAATTCAGTCTTTTGAGTACACAATAACACACAACAACTGATCATTCAATTGCTAAAGCTTGCATACTCTATTGCTTATTATTTTATATTCAATACATAAGTTTTTGAGAGCCAAATTATTGTTCAAAGTTGTTGTGATCTTGAGCGTATTCTTTTACTCATCTCTACTCATTAAGGAGTGTCTTGTTTGAGTGCTTAGTGTATTGTACACTTGAAGAGAATTGTTATTCTCTTGTTGTAAGAAGGAACTTGTGTTTCCTTGGTTGAAGTCTTGGAGTGTTGTATCTCCGAGCAAAGGTGTTGAGGCTTGTGTCCTCAAGTTGTAAAGGTTTGTTAAGCACCCGGAAGCTTGACAAGTTAGTGGAAATCTCGAGAGAGTCTCTCGGGGACTGGACTAGCCACGGGTTGTGGTGAAC